>VWZP01009193.1:221119-231119 GCA_013396995.1 Dicaeum eximium
TTTTTGTAACCCCTCCACTGATCAAAAGCCTTTGACAGCTGCATCGTCTCACATCTTCATGTCACAGGTGGCCAGTTCTAGCAGTGCTGCTGCTCAGGAGAATGCTGTGACCTGCTGCCACGAGGTCCAGGAGGAGGATGGGGCACTGGCGGGTACCAGCAGCCTGTTCCCACCACACTGGCCCAGAACACGACAAGAGCTGGGTCAGGAGACTCATCTGAGGGCTCTGGACATGGAAAAAAGAGCTTGTGCTGATAAGGATGCATCCACTTGTGCTAGTGTTACACAGAACTGAAGTTAAAATTAAGAAAAGCAGGTTAAAAATAATGATAAACAACAGAAAGCGCCCTGAAGTGGTGCTTGGAGTGGCTGATAACAGAGTTCATGTTCAGTGATGAGAGATGAAGACCACAACGTTCCAAAAGTTCTGGAGAGAGGAAAACATTGGCACAACACACGCTGTGCCCAGGCTCAGGACCTTGACTCTGACTTGCTGGTCTCCAAATTGTTGCATGACAAGTGGATAAGTGGAGCAAATGCTTCAGACCAGACTGGTGTTAAAAATGGTAAATGTATTGCTCTGCACAGTCATACACAAATGGAAACTGGGATTCCCACAGTTTCCAGCCTTACTTCCAGATTCTCCTCATAGACCCCTGCCAGTCATTTGCCTGCATCATTTTCTCTTCACCTTCCCTTCTTTCACGGCTCCTCTCTTGCTATGTTGCAAAAACCAGAAAAGAGTGAAGAAAATGAGAAAAAGCAGCTCAGAACGCTCCAGTAGCAGCTTGGTTCCTGGACAGGTATTTGTTGGACTCTGTGAGAACCTTTGAAATGTATTTGCCATCAGTGAGATGGGACCAGGCCAAGTGGGCTCACTGTGGCCCCTGCCCCACAGATCTTCTCACCTCACCCTGGGAATCCTTCACTTGAGAATGTCACACCCCTGAGGTGTCTCAGGCCCACCAGGTGGGAAGCATTTGTCTGTCCATGCCAGAGATTCACAGAATTAACCTTTTGTGTGGTTCTGGAAAACCATTCTTGCCCCCTTGATCTCCAGGCCTGTGGCTGGACCCCCGGCTGCCTCTCTGGCGCTGTGGGTTTCTTCAACACCAAGTTTGGGCTCAGCAGCTTGCTTTCCTGCCTTGTGGATGCTTCCCCCTCTCTAAAGACACAAGTGGGAATCTGCTACGGTTGGCTTTGTACCCAGACAGGCCACAGCTTGATGGGGACACTGAGCGTGACCAGCACCGATGCTGCCGAATTAAGCTCTTGCAGGATCTCCTCCTCGGTTTGCTTCAGCAGTTCCTCCCAGGAATCCATTCTGGCCAGCTACCTACAAAGTGTCCCTCTGAGTTAGAAAAGAATGGCCACAAAGGGATTTCGGAGCAGAAGGGCAGGGGTGTCCCCGTGGCAGCCCCATGACACGTAGCACGTCGCGCTGGTTCACTGGCAGCTGTCTAGAGCTGGAGATGGCCTGTTCCCGGCCCGAGGTGGTTCCCTTATGTGACCACCAGAAAGGGAGCACACACAGAAGCTAAGCAATGAAGAAATGGTTCACAATTGCTTATTAGCCCCCAATAACCTGGGCAGGAGAGTCACATGTGAGGGGAATAAATACCACGTTTACTTTCTCTCTTCAGCAGCTGACCGTGATCTTAGACCAGCCCTCTGCTCCTGTCTGCCACTCTCCACTCCAGGCATGTGATTTTCCTCTTGAATCATCACTCATCGTCTCTGGAAGAATTACTGCTTTGTCCTCACGCTACCTGGGCTTTCCAAACTCGCCCACGACTTCGCCCCTTGTAAAACAGCCTCATGTTTTTGTTCAGGTTTCTTCCTGCATCGAGTCCTTCCTGCTGCAGGGAGAGCGGGGGCAGCTCCGTCTGCCTCGCTGTGACACCTCCACAGCACGAGCTCACCACAGAACAACGAAGGCAGAACCATGATGGACAAAAGAGGGCAATGCTGGCGCTCTGCACTGAGTTCAGCTTGCCACGGTTTTTCCTTTTTTGCCTTTAGTAGCTCAGACATTGTGGTTTGCATCCCAAACTAAACCAGATTGAAGGACTGAGCAGGGAAGGGGGAAAGGGCTGATGTTACCCTGACACCACAGGAATTAGTAAGAAAAAATATATATATTGCACACACTAAGACTTATTAACAACCAAGTTAAAACAAAATGGCATAGTCCTCATTAGTGTTCCAGTGGTTCTTTGATCAGGGATGGTTCACGAGTCTGTAAAATCCCATTACACTCTCCTTATTGCAGTACAGACCTGTTTCTGTTCTCCTGCCAGTGGATCTGTTTGCAAATAAAAAGGGAAATTGATTTGATTTCCTTGAGAAGATCCATCCAATTTTCCCTTCTGTCGTCATTGTTTATCTTGTTGGTGTTGGGTATGTTTTTTGGCTCTGGAGGGGTGGAGTTGGGCTGCCCCTGCTCTCACCCAGGAAATGGGTCAAAAGGCCAATTATAATCCCGTAGCTCCCAGGGACATGCCAGTGCTGTGGCTCATGCATGGGATCGTCTGCATGGATTTGGGGAAATCGTGGCTGACCACACGTCCATTTTCTCCACTGCCTCCTGCTGCAGCCGGCCTGGGAAGGGTTGATGTCCGTATGGCTTCGTTGATTGATTGCTGTGGGATTAAACAAAAACCCTTTTTAGGAAAGACGGGGGCGTCTCCCCCTGTCCTTTGCAATGTTGGACAAATTATAATATTAACCAGTGTTGTCTTTCTGTTACTGTTCTCCCCTTCCTTGTCTCCATTCAGACTCTCACTTTCTGCATGTCCCCACTGCATCTGCTCTGTTCATTCACACCTCTTCTACATGCAAAATTAAATGTTTCAGCAGTATTTTGGGGTATAAAGCATCAGTGCCATATGCCAAAAACCTCTTCAAACTCTACAACATAAGAACAGTCATCCTGGATCTGAGCAGAGGTATTTTACACACTTCCCCCATAGAGATGCTATTGCTACTCCAGGGCTGTTATGCACAGTGGACTCTGATTCACTGCAAACATATGTTTAACTTTCCTCATGTGAGAACTTGAGCATGTGCCTGTGTTTTTGTCTACAGTGATGACTGAGGCAGCTAGAAAATGCAAGCCTAATTCAGGAAATCAAATTTCACCTTCCTGTTCCGGATACATCCAAAACGTTTGCTTTCAGAGGTCTAAGGAAACCACCTGCTTAGAACAATTCAACTAAAAGATAAAGCCAATTTGCTTTCTTTGCATTCAAGCTATCTCTAAGGGCACCATCATTCTTTCTGGACTGGGATATTCAGGTGAACAGATAATTCTGGAATAGCTATTGAGCTAGTGCATTCTTAAACTTTTTTTGCAGTGCATTTGTGCCATACCTAGCTTTACAGTGGGCACAAACTATAACCTGATCTTTGTAGTTCCATGGACACTATTTGTTTGTATTATTTTACTCCTGTGCTCAAGGTAGCTCTCATTGCCTGTGGAATTTCCTGAACCTCAATGAGAAAAGAGCTGCAGCACAGCTTCAGTGCATTAGAAATGTTATTATTGCTGACAAAACATTGAGCGTGCTGTGAAATGGCGACATAAAACCCAAAGAAGCAGCTGTTTATTTTCCTTTTGATTCTGGGTGAGTTTCAGTGAAATAAAAACCTGTTTGGATTTTTTTTGAAACTCACTGCATACTTCATATGCCCATAACAAATTCCATGCTCGTGGGAGAGGTCAAGATGAGGAACACAAGGGATGTGTCACATATCCCACTGCCTCCTTGAACACCATGGTATCTGTATAAGGGATTGCCAAGATATACTTGCTCCACAGATGCTGCATTAAATGTCTATCTCCAAGGCTCTCAAATCTAATCCACTCTTGACACAACACTCGGAAATTCAGGCACACTAGAATTTAGGGCTGAAACAGATCTCCTGGGCTGTAGGAAATATGCTTCTGCAAGACCATGACAGGGTGGAGTTTAAAAAACTATTACGGGAGACACTGGAGGCCAATTTCTCTCAAAGGGGACCCATAATTCTGGGATTTGGAGGCCCACATAATCTATTCCAGGGCAGCAATGCTCAGAGCATATATTGGTGTTGTCAGCTTGGAAATGGTGCCAGCAGGGTGCCAGTAAAGGGAACAACAGGATGTGAATCATTACTGTGCTCTCCCAGCTTTATCTTGCTGTTAAGAGCCTGGGTTTGTGGATTTTTCCATATTGCAGCAACGGCTGTATCACACCAACCCCAGCACACTTCATCCATGCTGCACATTGCCATAGTCTGCCTTCATTAATTTTAAGGGATTTCAATGTGTTTCTGTTGCTGCTCATGCTGTGGTTTTGCTCTATGCCTGGATTTTGAATTAGCATTCTGCCATATGTCTGATCTTGCATCAGCTCCCCATGACAGCCCACTTGACCCTCTTTCAGCTTCCTCAGGTGGTCCTATTCCTTTCTATCAAGCTGAGTGACACAGTCACTTCATTATCCCTATGTTTGGCTTTCCACCCATGGTCGGGGCTGCATCCGTCTCTGAAGGCAGCTCTGGAGCCGGGGGAGGATCAGAGAGAAGGTGTGAAAGGCCGTGGAATGGGTTGCCACCTTCATCCGCTTTGATTCACTTCTGGACTTGTAACAAAACTCGATTAAGGCAACCAGCATGGCGAGTCCGAGCCCACCGATGAGGATATAGAAAACCCCCGCCACATTGCTGAGGCTCAGCGCGCTCGTCTTGTCCTGGAAGAGAAAGGAGAAGGGAGGGAAAGGAGGGCACACGGGAAAGGAGAACAACAAAATTAATATGGAATTCCTCTGGGGAGGATGCTGCACAATATAGCAGTACTGGCATTACATCATCTTCCTCTTTAAATGAACAAGTGACATTTCTAAGAGCATTTTTAAATTTTTAATTCAGTGTCTAGTAAATCTAACGTTTCCCTCACACAAACAAATAAACATTTCCTCAGCAATGTGACTCTTGGTAAAGGTTTGGGATCTCTGTTTTTCAATCAGCTAACTTAAATGCTTGTTTTATCCAAAATGTCTAGCTTGAATTATTGATTAAGGAAGGAAAAAAATTTGAAATTTTCCTCCTCTGTGACATTTGCTTGTCCCTGATGTCTCGCCTGAAATAACCTGTTCTCTTGGAAATACTCATTCCTTCATTCCTAGATTGTTTCCCCCGCAAATTCTGTTGCTGAGCAACACATTGAAGTGGATGGGCTTTTTTATTTTTTTTTTTCTTTTCCTTTTAGATTCTGGGGTTGAGGTGACACCTGAGCTGTCCTCAGAAACTCATTTGATTTCTATGTAATAAGGCTGTTATTTCATATGCAATCAAGGCCTGCTGATGCATGTCTAAGCTAATTATTTGGTTGGCAATAAATAGGGCTATTAATGAGCCACAACTTTTAGTCAGCAGCTACATTCTGATTTTTACAATTGCCTAATGAATCGTCATGGCTCTCTGGGGAAGAGACAAGGCTCAGAAAGACTCATTTCACTGGGAGGGAAACCAAGTTCCCACATCCAACCCTGATGTCACCCCCTGCAGTTTTCAAAACCTTCTCCTCCACGATGACCAGGTTGAGTTGGGGTGTGAGGATAATCTGGGCAGCAACAGGATCCCAAACTTGGCTCAGCTGCATGTGCAAGGCTCCTGTTTCTAGGACAGGCTTTCTCTACAGTGAACCACACAGAGTCCCCTGCTCCATGCTTGCTGCTGCTCTGCAGTTTTGACTCGATACCTATTTGACAGCACAGCTTCCCCAGGGCCAGCCCAAAAACTCAGTGCAAATCTGTAGGGGCCACCAGAGTCTGAGCAGCATTGACAGCCCTGCTCTGTGGACGTGGGAGGAAAATTGCATGTGGCTCATTTGAGCTGTAGCCACAGGGTTAAAGGATAACCTCGGTGCCTGTGGAAGTGTCTGCAGCTGTAACGAAGCCTCTGCACAGCTCCTGCTGGAATTCTCTGCTACTCCATGGACACGTGGACTGGTGGGTGGCACAGCCTGTTCCCTGCCCTTGTAGGACAGTTGATTGACTTGCTTTTCTTGGCAGCTTTTACAAGAAGCAACCCACAGTTTTTGGGAAGGAAGGGGATTCAGGAAACAGAAAAGGATATTGGAGTGACGTCGAAAGGGTCCAAACTGGAACATCAAGATGAGCAAGAGGAAGGTTTCAGTACAGGGCAGTCTGACTGACACTGGTACAGTCTTTCGGGCAAGTATGTTTTGCAAAGGATTCTGTCTTTTTTTTCTGTATTAGGGTTTGATGGCAAAAAAAGTCAACCCTCAAGGCATGAAAACACTCAATTTCCACAATTAAACTTTCTGTAACAGAAGAGAATACATTTTTTTTTTTTTAATTAGAAGAAAAGTGGGTTCCAGTCAAGAATGCTAAAAATATATTTTTTCTTCTATTTCTCCTTCATCTGACCCACAGCCCATGCAAGCTGCCAAGATTCTTCCCAGCTGGAGCTCCCACTGTGGGCTCTGGTACCATGGGGAGCAACTTTCCATCCTGAACCATCAGCTGAAAGATGCAAAGGTTGTTATGGGGCCATCTCTGCTGAGTTTCAGTGCTGGAGAAAACTCCATGAGTGACCTCATTTTCTGTGCTTTGCTGATTGATCGCTTTGACAAGGGGCTCATGATCTGGTGGAAAGGTTGGGTTTCTCCCTTGCAGAACCTTCATGCACTGGTCAGGTTGTAATGTTGATGCTTCCTGTGTGCTCTGTGTAAAGAGAGATTTCTGAAAATATCTTCATAATTTCTGCAGTTTCAATATTTGAAAGATTATTTCTCTGGTCTTTTTCTAATCTGCCTTCATGCAGTTTTTCCCCCAGGCTTGACTGTATATTTGTTCAGTCATCTCTTCTCTGCAGATTGTTGGGTGTACTTTTCAGCACCAATTGGGAAATGCTGGGAGTTTTTTAGTGGTGATATAGAAAAGCAGAACAATTACTCTGAGGAAACTGTGTTACCACATATAAGGTACTTTGTCCTTTAAAATTCAGTCTGAAGGAGATGCCCTTGCTTCAGGGAGGGGTAAAGACACTAAAAGGAGTCTGCCCTTCTCAGCATCCTAATCTTTTAGCCTGGCTTCTTAATGAAGTGTGGCTGATGAGCACATGCTCTCTGCTCAGAGGGAAGAATGGGGACAGGGATGCAGGTAGAGCAGCCTGTTTGTGTATTACTAATAATTGTCACCCTATACTTTCACCCTGATTTAACAGAAGGGCAGAAATCTCCACAATATCAGGAATGTCCAAGGTTTGTGCAGAAGGGTGACACTGTAGACAAGAGAAAACCTATTGGTGCTCTCCTTCAAATAAATGGATCAGTGCAATCCATACAATAGTCTTTGACTTGCAGACATAGATCTTTAGTAAATCTGCCTTCCTTGGCTCTGATGGCATGGGAAGACACAAATTTCAGGGTTTATTTGCCACGATACTTATTTCCACCCCCAGTTTGAGGTTCATGGTTCAGTGAGGCACCTCCTCAGCTGGCTGCAGTGGCAGAGCTGTTTGGCAACCAGGAAAGGCTGCTGGTTCTTAATTCCCACTTTCCTCCTCATGCCAGCAGCAAAACAACCAGTAAGAGAGAGGAGATGACCCAAAGCAGTCTCCTGCACCAGCACTACAATTCATTTCGGGGCTGTTATGTTTTTCTCACATTTACTTTGCAGTAGCATTATTATTGTTATGGTTATTGCTCTTATTACTGCTATTCCTATTATTACAGTCACAATCTGGGTGAACTGAATGTTGTCTTATCCAGAAGGCAAAGGAAAGCATTTAGAGACACAGTGGTGGGCAAAGATGCAGGAAGGGAAAAAGCAGCCTGAGTTTCACTTCTGCTCCCTTAGTAAGGTTTCTCCCAAGGAGCCAAAGGCAGATTCCTGGGGCACTGAGGAATGCTGAACTGCAGGAGCACGGCTGATGGCACTGCCTGCCACCATGAGCAGGCTGAGAACTGAAACTGCTCCTGTGGTGATGCTTGACTTCTTGCAAATCCTCCTTTTAATATCCTTTTTCTTCCTTCCCTCTCCCAGCAGGACATGCAGAGACATTCTTTGGGCAGCAGTGACATCTCGTTGCTCCCATCAGCTGCAGGACCTGACCCACATGAAGGGCCAAAAGCCCCGAGTGCCCCACTGAGGCTCTGCCTGCTGTTTCCATGCATGATCCTGTCCCAGCAATGCTCATAATAACAAAAAGTCCCAAATTATCCTGTCTGCTTGAGAGGACACTCCCCTCCTCTCTGCTCAGGCTGTGTGACACCAGATGCTCTCCTGCAGAGCTGCCCATCACTGAACCAGCTTGTTAGTGGGAGTGTAAATGTCACTGCTCGTCTCCCGCAGCAGCAGAGCCCTGACGTGGGGGGAAGATTGGCAGGTGAAAAGAGAAAGAAAAACCCATCTTCCCAAAAGAAAAACCCATCTTCCCAGCCTTGTTGCTGCAGCAACCAGGCCCCTTCCTGTCTGTTACTCTCAAACATGGCACTGTGTCCATCGTCCCCTTTGTCATTATTTAATCCTTGTTGGCTGACGGGCATCAGGGCCAAATTTGCTGAGTTTCCCAGCAGGGCTGGTCCCTTCTCTCACCCAGTGTGAGCAGAGCCCATTGGCAGCACAGGGTGATGGCACCTTGAGTTGTTGCAGTGTCCAGAAGATGAACTGTCCTTGGAGCAGGTGGCAGCTCCAGAAGTTGAGCTTTTATCCCAAAAGCTGGGCAGACTTTAGTGGGTAAGGCCTGAAGCTCAGCAATGAAGGACATAGCACTGGCCACTGTCTCAGAGTGCTGCCAGGGGATGTGCAGGAGCACAAGGATGGCTGGGGATGGGGCTGCTCAGCAGAAGAGACCTTTGATTTGCAAATCTGCCAATTTCTTGCAAAGCCAGGGCAAGGCACTAGCAGGATTTGTTCCTTTTTTTTTTTTCTTAAACAAAAGTAAAATTCTTGCGCTGGAGAAGAGGATTGGGAAATGTGTCTTTCATAAAGGTCTTTTAATTGCATGACACACCTGGGTGTCCCTGAAAGCAGTTTGCTATCCTGGTGTAGGAAAAAACTTCCTTTCTCCCAATGCCTTGCAGAAGCCCCAGGAATCACATCCATCTGCCACAAAAGTTAAAAAATCTGCCACGTAATTTGTCATTACATTTCAACAACACAAGGCATCCCTTGCAAACCCATTTCACAGCCTGCAAAATGTCCATCCTGTGCTTGTTTTCAAAATCAGGTTCTTCTAGGGAAGCACCATTACAGTGTCTGTCTCTCTCCTGCTGTGGCAAGTAAAGGGGACTCAGAAAAGCTGGGACACAGGACCAGGAACTGGTGGATGGTTTCTACTACATGTAGTGCTGGAGGTGGGTGTGTATGGAAAAACCCTGGGGCTCTGTGAAGGGGTGGCAGCTGCCTGTTCACAGTGGGGACAAGAGCAGCAGGGACATTGCTGCCCAGTGCAGGACACAGCCTGGCATGTCCCAGTGCCTGGCAATGCAGCTGGGGCCATGGATTGAATGTCCAGCATCTTGTGGGATGCCATGACATATCAAAATATTCAGCAAAGCAGGAGTGTTTGCCTCTGGAGTTTGAGTTCAGATTCATTGATGTATCTCCTGTTTCTTCACAGGAATTGCTCTGGATAGAAAACTTGGTGGGCAATAGATAGGTAAACAGATTAAAACCAGGATGCACAGAAATCAGTACAGGCATGGAACATCATCTGGGACCAATGAAAATAAGCCTGGGAAACAGCAGAAGTTTTGCTAGGCTCTGCCTAAAAACCTTGGCCACAAACCTGACACCCAGCTAGGCCCTCACCCCTCTTCATAAGCACTCACTTATCATTCTGAAAATCCTCCAACTGCAAACTAAGCTAAGCTCAGTGGTAGACAGAAATGGGAACGTTTTATCATGCTTGTGTGAGGAAAAATATGAAATAGCCTCCAACCTCTCCAACTTAGCTCTGGACCTTGGCTGTTGAGGAAAGGTGAGTG
>VWZP01009193.1:236119-490869 GCA_013396995.1 Dicaeum eximium
CTGTTTTATGGGACTTTAATGTCAATATGGCTG
Organism: Dicaeum eximium; assembly: GCA_013396995.1. Taxonomy (NCBI): domain Eukaryota; kingdom Metazoa; phylum Chordata; class Aves; order Passeriformes; family Dicaeidae; genus Dicaeum; species Dicaeum eximium. Next base: position 236,153 of record VWZP01009193.1, read on the forward strand.
CTCTGAAGAACTTGCTCTCACAGATTGCCATCTCAAAAACCTCTCTAGTCCCTGAGTCCAGACCTACAGGGAATTTCTTGGGTTTTCTTTACCCAGTTTTGGATAATCTGGCTTTTTTCCCTCTTCACAATCACTTGTCCAGCAGTGGAGAAGATCAGCTGGGTAAGTGGGTGTGTTTTGCAGATAGGTGACTATCTCATGACAGGCAGGATCACAACTTGAACTTCCTGGTGTTGAAAGGTGAAATTTATGCCCTCCCATTACTGCCCCTCTCAGACATGACTAAATGCAACTAAATTTTAACATCTAGTGGCCAAAAGATGTTCAAAGCCAGATTCACATAGGAGGAAGCAATTTCTTTTAGGAGTCCAAGAGACTAAATCTTCTGAAATATTCTGATCTTCTGAAAAGGCTGTTCTCCCCTACTACCACATGTATAATTATTTCTGGATTATCAACCATGTTTTCATTCATCTGTGGCAACATCTTGGCATTGTTTGCCCATGTAGAAGCAAGAAAAATACATGGTGAATGCTCCTGTAGTTTCTCTCTAGGATTCTTTCCTAACCAGCTATCCTAAACACAGGAAAACTGGTCTAGCTGCAATGCCCAGCTTCTAAAACACACCTGATACAAGACAGAGCTGGGTCACAAACCTCCTGCAATCCTGGCTCAGAGCTTTTGCTCTGTGGATGGAAGTGAGTGAAGATGGAGACTGAGTGGGACAGGATGACTGTGCTGGACAGACTCTTCATGGACATCACCTTGCTCAGGGCAACCTCTCACGTGCAGGACCCCAGGGGCAAAACAGACACTACATGAGGACTGTAGGGAGCTACTGAGATTAAAACAATTAAAACAACAGGAACAAAACACACACAATGGGACAAAAAAATGGACAGGAACTGTTCCAAAGAAACACCATCAGATGGAAAATCAAGCATTCCTCCTTTGCCATTAGGCCCATAAGAAATTTGTTCTACATGCAGCCAGGATGAAAAAGAGGAAACAGAAAGAAATGTTAGAAATTTTTGGAGTCATGCCTAGCAGAGGGATGCTTGGAGTTGCAAAAGTAAAATGATTGATGCGATTTTCTTTCTTGTGGTTTATTTTTCTTAGAAGTATGAAAAATGGCTTTTTCACATGCCAAAAATTACAAGACAGGTAGGATGTTCCTGTTTGTTTGTTTTTATAATATCGAAATTAGGATCCAAGATTGATGTTTAAATAAATAATTAATTAAGTAGAATCAGCTCTGTATCCTAATTTCCATATTTGCAAGACTGAAAACAAACACTGGAAAGTGTGCAACAGAAATCATCTCAAAGCTGTGAGAACATGTCCACCTTCAGCTGGAGGCACCTGAGTCATTTCAGAACCTGAACTGCACTGGGTGCAAGAATTGCCTTCTGGACCATGTGCACTGGTGGTGCAGGTTGTCACCTGCAGGGTGTCACATCAGCTTCTCTAGAGCTGATATGGGAAGTGCTGAATTGAGAGTGAGCTGATCTGTAGTAACCAAAGTCCTTGGGTCTTGTCCACTACCAGTTGCCACACCTTTGATTCTGTGGGCTTGTTTTGGCTTGGGCTTGGTCTCTGTGACCAGACAGATCCTTCTGCAAATGGTCATCTGGTAATTGGTTTCTAGAAATCCAGAGATCATGGATTAAATGTCTCTGCATTGGGTTATGTTAGCAAACAACTATAAGGCCACACATACAGTTCTGGTCAATATGCTTTCATTAAAAAATAACTCAGTAATTAATTAAATACATTGGAGTATCATTCTCATTACTTAATGTTAGAGATCCTGAGATCTAATGGTTTGGTGATCTAATGGTTTGGTTTGGTAATCTAATGGTTTGGTTTGAGAATCTAATGGTTTACTGAACCATTGCAACTCCTGTTCCTCATGATTGTAACGTGAGGGATTGGCATGGCTGCTGCCAAAAGGAGCCACACTTCTGCCGTGTCCAAAATCACAATACCGGTCTGTGGACTGTGGCAATGCTGTTCTGAGCAGGTCAATTTTCATGATGGATGCTCATGTCCAGGAGTGCAGCTGTATGCAGTGCCCAGGCTCTGCTACTAACTCAGGGCTGGGTTTGTGCTCTTAAAGAGTTCTTCCTTTTAAAGGAAGGTCTCTGAAGATACTTCACATGCCAGTATGCAAAGGCATGTGGCAGCTGCAGTTCTGGGCTCAGAAATACAGTGTTTGTACTCCTTTGGACTTGCTATAAATTTGGTGCTTGCTGGGATCTGAATTGACTCAGGGAATGAAAATGCCCACCCTTTGCAGGGCTTTTCAAAATGGACTTCCCACCTCTTCCAACCAGCATTTCGTTTTAGGAAACACCAAAATGCTTTCCCCATGAGAACTCCCTCTGCAAGCATGGATCCAAGCCAGGGTAATCCCATATTCTGCAAAGCTGTGCAGTTCACATGGCACAGGGTGAGCATCCCTTCTGGATAAAGCTCTGTGAAACCAATGGTTACACCACAGCAGCCCCCTGCCATCACCTCATACAGCAGACACATTCATAGCGAGTGGATCAGACAGGATCCAGTTTCCAAATGCAGGGCTTGAAGAATTAGACACTCCCTTTGCTGCTCAGTGGTTGCTGGGCTTTTTACTTCCCTGCACATCCCACTGAGTGGTCACACCCCTCTCCTCCACCTCCCCCACCTCCTCGCCCCAGGCTTTTGTGATTAGCATGGCAATGGAGATTGAACTGTGTGCATACATTGATTTGCTGGGTGGTTTGGCAAAAGGAAGCAAATCCAAGCTACTTACCTCAGCGCAGAGCCCTTTGGCGTTGCAATGCCATAGCCTTTGGAGTCCAAGTTACCTCCCACCTTCATGGTGTCGCAGGGCTTCCGCTGCTCGATGTACTCGTTCATGGTGGACTCCAAGAGGTATGCGTACTTCCCTTTGGACTTCCTCACCCGGATCATCCCCTCTTCCGTCGTCCTCACAAAAACGGAGGGCTCGGCTGACTTCATGTATGTCCACATCTTCTCAAACACTGCTATTTTGGATCGCTGGTAGGATGGCAGAAACCCAACAGAAGCGTTAACAGAAGTTTGGGTGCCCCCTGAGATTTCCAGCTTGGACTGAACACACACCCACACATCAAACGGGCCAAGGAAGCTAAAAGGGGTAACTGGATGTTATCACTTCTGCACCAGGGCCCAGATCAATCCCTGATTTTCTGGCCCACATTTGTGTACGGAGTGATTTTGCAGATCAAACCAAGGGCAAACCAAGCTGGAAATCTGGAGACAGTTTCATTTGGAGTTGCTCAGAGGAGCTCCTCGGTAACATGGGGAAGCACACGGATATTCCATACTTGTGTTCACAACTACAGAATATCACATGCACTGGAGTCACTGCCAATCTTCTGGCAGGCTGTACACGTGGTGAGGGGAAGCAAGTGAAAAAAAAACAGACCTGAGCTGAGGACGAGAGAGGACGGACCTGGAGGACTTGTCAAACAAGAAGCTAAGAAAAACGTTTGCATTAAAGTTTCCTTTTTACCCTAAAAAATTCTTTAGTGGAGCCAGCTTCCAGGGTGCCATAGGCGATTTCGGTCTGCTTGGCCAAGTCCTCTGCGCTCTCGATGGGAGACACCATCCTCTCCACGGTGAGGAAGGCAGCCAGGTTAGCTGTGTAGGAGGAGATGATGATCAAGGTGAAGAACCACCAGACGCCACCGACTATGCGGCCGGAGAGAGACCTGGGCACAGAGAGGAGAGTCAGGCAGGAGCAGGGTGGGGTCTGACAGTGCAGCTTGCTCTTGCAGGCCCATCCTTTACGTGGCCATTTACCTAAAGTCACGCTCTCCAGCTGCTTCCAAGGAAGCCAGGAGTCTGTCTCAGTTCCTAATCTGCTTTTAAAGGTGTTGATGTAGAGTGGGGATAAAAAAAATTCACAGTGGAAAAAAAAAACAACCATTAGCAACAAACTGAGAGAATTTGCTTTGATTTTCAATTCCTTTCAGAGTACAATATTAATAATAAAACATGGAGATAATTATGAGAAAGTTTAGCTGGGCTGGGGGCAATGCCCATCAGCAATGCCTCTGCCAAGGTCTCTGTTGTACCATGTACCCCTGGCAGGAAGGAGCACCAGCATGGAACCAGACCAGACACACAGCCCAGCTGTGATCTTTTGATGAGCTCCTCCATCACCTGAAGTCTAAAAAAACAACCCCTGTGTTCTTCTGTAAGACATATTGAAGCTCAGAGAGGAGTTATGGTCTTAATGAATAATTTGCCTACTGACATTCTCTCTTTTGTATTCAGCAGATGGTTAGACAAGATGTTCATAATAATGCTTTAAAATCTAGGTGGTTTGTACTGTCTGCAATCAAATAGCCAATTAACTGTAACCATTCGATAGCTGTAGAGGCAAATAAGTCAAGCAGGCATTAATATTAAAATCTTTTCAAATAATTTTTAAGAGTGGAAGATGATTTTAGAATGATGTCAGCATTCAGGCATTCTGTCTAAATTATTTACATGCTCCTTCTCTAGATGCAGAGCACTGTCCCAGATAGAAGGGAACATCCAATGCTGTTTGATAAAGCCAGACAGCCTGACTAAGGAGGACCTGCCTGTGAGAAACACCATTTATTTCTCCATGGGGGACCATGTTTCAGCATTGTCTTTCTGCTGATCTGAGTCACTCTGCAGAAAGATGGTTTATGGGATGGTAACAGAGATATCCCAGCCCAGCTAAGGGCTGAAGTTGGGTGAGATAAATGCACCCGTCTTGCACCCCATCTGCAGAGAGCACTCACCCTGCAGGACTGTCAGCACATACAGCTTTACCATTTGTTTCATATTTAGAGAGGGACTGGGGAGAGAGGCAGCTATAGATTCAACTCACACATCTTCAGATTGATGAGGAAGAGGAAGAAAATTAGTCTGGATGATGTGTGCTCGGGGAAGGAAGCGCTCAGAAAAGGCACAGAGGCATTAAACAAAAGTAACCAGATAATGTCAAATACAACAATCTCTGCTGATGAAGGCCACTTTGAGCTGGCAAAATCCATTTGCATGGCAAATAATCACATTCATCTCCAGCTGCAAATTATACAGCCTTTCCTTCCTGATGAAGCTAGGATATTTCTGCGACTCATTTAATCCCTTCAGCTGCAGTCAGCCGGATTCCTGCCTCCAGACCCTGCACACCCCGGTGATTTTCACCACCAGCTAATCCCAGGGGCCTGCCTGCCTCCAGCTGCAGGTGGCTTGTGCTTCCCAGCTTCACACCTGGCACTGACAGCATGGAAAAATAACTTTGGGGTGTTGAGCCTGGAAGGTAACAGGGAGGGCTGGGGGAAGAGGGAGAAGGGGCTGTTTCTTTCCCCAGGGAGACAGAAGGATGCAGACAGGATTCATGTGTCCATCATGGACTGGCTTCATCTGGGCTGTCTCTGCTGCTGGTGCTGGTCATTCCTCCCCATGTCACGAGGAGGAATGTGCTCACTCTCACAGACTGTGGAGGGAAGGAGAGGAGGCCAGCAGCTTGCCAGGGCTGCCAGCGTGGCAGGGGCCTCGTGTGTGTGATGTTTGGTTGCTGACACTGCCACTGGGCAATGCTTGCCCTCGTTGCTGGATTGACTTGGAGCTGGAAGCTGTGAACCAAAACTGCTGAAATGCACAGCAGAGAAAACACTCAGCACGTGGGATCTGCAGGACATGGCTCTTTTGCTCTGTGGCTGTGCAGCATTTAGCACAAGGGAGAGCTGGCCAGCGGTGGAGAATCTGGGAGGACAGAGCAGTTCAATAAAGAATGTTCAACCAGGTTGAACAGAACAAATTGGGTTTTTCTTGTCTGTTTAGACTGAGCCAATGCCTGCTTACCATGGCAAGTGCTTGCAAAGGCAATATCTGTTACCACCTTGTTCTGCTTCTGCTGTAGACCCAGCAGACAAACATCAGTGCCTCCATCATGGGACACATTTGCAAAGTGCCTTTGTAATTTAGGAGATAATGTCTGATTTCTGACATTAGTGGCTTCAACACTAAGGAGCTAAAAGCCTGGTCAAAAACCAGTGGGACTTAGAATTATGTTTGTGCTCTAGTAAGAGCAGTCACAGAGGAGTAGATACATCTTGTACTTTGAAGTCACTGTGAGGTTTTGAAAGTCTTACTCTGGAGCTAGGTAACAAAAAATGACCTTGCACTTGAAACAGGAATGTTCTGCAGCTTGAGCCCCGGCTCAAGCTCTTTTCTCTTCACTAATGGGTGCTGTGGGGTTTAAATCCTCTTGCATGAGGACGTGTCCCTGTACCTGCTCAAGCATAGCATGAAGGAATCAGCTCCCTGCTGAGTGGAAAGGAGTCAGAAACTCAGCCCTCTGCAGAGCTAAGGTGAGACTGAGCACCCGTGTTAGCCCTTTAAAGATGTGCTGAGGTTGGATATTTGGGTCTGTCTATTTGGCCTCTGGATTAATTCATGTTCATTATCATCATAATCCTTGCAAATAGCAGGGTCTAAAAAAAATTGGACTAAAAAAAAGCAAGGGTAACAGTTTAAGAGGCTTTCATGAATGGAGTGCAAAAAGGGATAAAATACCTAAACAGAGCAGACTACTTTTTTCAACCTGCACCTAGACTTGATTTCTTCTTCTATCCCTGTCTGTGCTGTGTAAAATAACACACATGCAAACCAGGATCCTGGCTTTGGATCCTGCCTGTGCCTCCCAAAACTGGCAAGAACAGGATGCTCCTTTCCATCATTATCCTTGCAGGACTAAGTAGTAAATACTCTGCCCTCATTATCCACAGTGCACAATCTACTTAAAATTAGAGCTGGCTGGGAACCAAGATTTCAGGACCGTGGAAAACTCTGAAATTGTAAATAAAACCTTAATATTCTCATTTGGAATGCAAAGATAATGGTTGCAAATGTCCTCTAAAAGTAGCACTCTGAAAATGGTTGTTTTGGGTCTGTTCAAGCTTTGCCTTTTGCTGTTACTTATAGTTTAATTTCTGAAAGGCTAAATGGTATAGTTTTAACATGGTAAACAATTTTGTTTCTGCCTTCTCTTACAAATAATTTTCTTTCAGCTTTTATAGTACATTATATCCTTACCTACTGCATATATAATTAAAAAGATAATTCTGAAATGTGCTATTTTAAATCTGCCCAATGAAAATACTGCAGATGGCCAAGCTGAAAGTAATAATTTTGATTTTTTTACTTACATGACTTTTAAAAATCTTTCTTAGCAAAAGTAACTGCATTTTGCCAGCGGAACACAGAAAGGAATTGTAAGTTCCCTTTGTTCCCATGAAGGGATTTGTTCTAATGTTTTAGCCTTAACATTGATGGATTCATACAGAAATAGAAAATCATGAATCCATAATCTCATTTCTTAAAACAAAATGCAATCCTTGATCAAACAATTTTCTCTTTGATCTTATCCCTCATGGAAGGTAGGAAAAGCCAGCAGGAGTTTGCCTCTGCTTTGACATCTATTAGAAGAAAACAATACATTTTTGCAAAAAATATTAACAAGATTATCAGAAAATATACAGAGCAAACCTCATTGGAAAACTGTTCAAGCACCATCTTAGTTCTCTCCCACTTCTCCCTGCCCCCTCCCCAAATCCATTCCTTATGGAGAGTTACACCTAAACTGACAATGTTTTAATTAGAAATGCAAATCTGGGATCCTGAAGCCATAGCTGCTTTGGGAGGATTTCCCAGATTTGCTGTTAAATTCAAGTCTAATAAAGGCTCACTTGCTCAACTGACATATTTGTCACTGAATTAATTTATGCAAAACTGTTGAAAGAAAAGCTCTTCTGTGCTTGCGCTACTGATTGTGGGTCAAACCCACTTTTGGTCTTCTACCCACACAGAGCCTCTGATCTCCAACACTACTCTGTGAATTTGATACTGATCTAGACAATTCCATGGTTCTGTCTGAAATCTGACTCGGTAGTGGATTAATTGCAAACATTTTGCATCAGTTTTTTGCTCTTACTTTAAGCAAATCTTCAATATTAAACGCTGTCAATGTAAAGAGCTTTGCTTTTCCTCTGTGTCACAGACCACCTGGCATGGCTGGTCTCACCACTTTACCTCTGTTCCTAAACCCCAGATTTGCTCAAAAGGCAAAGGAAGAAATTCAGTGTGGGGCTGTTGAGCTGGGATCAGCTCTGGGTGCATCCATCACCTACAGACTGCAGAGCTCTTATCTTCTCTGCTGTGCCATGGAGAGTTTTGAATGAGCTCACAACTGTTTGTCACAAAATTTGAGGGATTACAATGCAAGTTTCTCTGTTCATGCTGCATTACTAATTTTCTTGCCATATGAGTTTGGTTTTACTTGTTATTGAATCCTAGCTCCTGGTACAAGAGTTTGGAGTCCTGACTGCAGTGCTGGGTTTTAACATGCAGTGTCAGGAAAGCCCTTACAAATACAGAAGTAGGAATGTTTTATTCTCATTTACCTCTACCAGAGGTACAAATTCTTTCTTCATCTCTCACAACTTTTCTACAAAGCTAAGAGCTGCACATTTTGGTTCCCTGTGGGTAACACTAACCAGGAGACAGGGATAAGGAAGCTGAGGGTGCACAGTACTGAGAGTCCCATGCTGGTTCTGTCCTGGTTTTCTTTCTCTAATTCTTGTTAAAAAGAAAAGGGAAAAAAAAATAGGGCTTCTTAACTTTTGTATTTATGGGCTGGAGATCTGCTCTTGTGATTTCAGGCAAACCCTGCCCGTCCATCTGACCCCCAAAGCCAACGTGCTGGGAGGAGGCAGGATGGATTATAGAATCCCAGCAGAAGTGCCTTTAAGAAGGGGCCTTGTGGATGCTCATGGTGTAAATATTGCTTCAACTGAATGTGATCTCTGCAAATACGCAGAATTTCTCAGATTCAACGGGGGGATGTATATCTGTGAGGCGTTAATTATAAATCATGCTTTATTTACTGTTTCTTTCTGCCTAAGCTAATGGCTTTGGACAGCAGTGTATGCTTTCTCTCCTACTGTTTCATCTCTTCTTTTGCAGAATATGTTGGCACTTTTTCCCCCTTCAATTTCCCTTTAATGGGCAAAACCTCATTCTAAAATGAGTTTTCCTGCTTAGTCAGAAATGCATCATGCCACTTGTGGTTCTCCAGTCATTGGGCCTTGGATTACTGCAGTGCTAAGTATAAGCATGACTGCATGGAGCAGCTTCGTGCTGTTTTCGAGACATTCACTTAGCATTTTGACAGGCAAGAGGTGCCTAAGCCTAATCAGAGGACCAGCATCCAGGAGCTGGGTTTTTCTGCTCCCTGTGAAGCCCTGCTACTTTATGGGATCCTGGATAGCTTACTTCATCTCTCTAATTTAGTTCCCAGCTGCGGGAGAAGAGGATGAATCACATTTATGAACCTGTCCTGGGTGGGTGGCCTGAAGCACTGGCCACCAGGTGGAATTTACCTCTGAGCTGCTGCTTTGCCCCATTCCCCTTCCTGAGACACTCAATCCCAACAGGCAGAGGCAGCATCAAATGGGCCCAGCCATGCAGGGGGTGATGTGTGCACCCCACAGCACTTTGCAGGCTGTGCCCTTCTGTGTCCTCAATGACACCTGTGGGTACTCAACAAACACAACTCACCTGCTCAGCTAGGGGGGTGTTGGAAGCACTACATGCCAAGCAAACACGGACTGACATGGGCAGCAAACCCTCTTCAACTTCAGCAGGACCCATAAAAATACTCCAACGGAGCAGAACTGCAGGACTGAGGTAAATCCTTCACTCGAGGGACCTGCCATCCCTGCACAGCATCCCTGGCTGCTGAGATGAGATGTTTAACCCTAAAAATGCAGGGTAATACACTCAACTCTTCCAGAGGGCAGCTAAAAACAGTACAAATGCCAGGATAGAGGGATGAGGTGGAACCATAAAAAAAATGAGAGTGTAGCTGAAAGGTGGAGAGGTAGATCAGAAGACAGGCACAGCCTCTCCCTGATGCAGACAGGGTGGTTTAAAGGATCAATGTTTAGACAGTGATTTGCTGAGAAACACGTGGTCACTTTGGCAGCTCCAGAGAAAGGCAAAGTCATCCCTCTTCTGCTGTTTTGCCAGCTATTGCTATGAGGAATAAAACCCCAACTCTTGCCATGCCTTTGAGCAAAAATTTCACTGTAAAAAAGGCTCTTCATGTATTTTTCTCACTCTGATGACATTTTTGTTCACTTTGCTGAGAAAAACTCACAAGGTGACAGGCATAAAATTTTGTCAGAATCAGTTGCTGGAGAGCCCCAGGAGATTCATTATTCAGGAACTTCCTCAACCTCAGGTGGCCCCAAATTTAACAGCACTCATCCTTCTTTTTGAGCAGCAGCCTATTGTGCCAATATCCTTTACTGAGTTTCTGGATTCCATATGGTCTCCCACAGCCTCTTCTTCAAAGTCTACTTAATTAAAAAGCGCTTTTTTTTTTCTCAAAAGATTTAATATGTTTTGGATTATATGCCATCAGTTCTTCATTTTTCCAAGATCCTCTTTAGCCATCTACATTTGCTCACACGAGAGCTTCATTTCTGAGACTTCTGGGCAATAATGCTACAATAACCTAGTTCAGACTTCTTCCAAGGTACCTTGCCTTGGTTCATTTTGCTTTATTTTTTTTCTTTTTGTCTTTTGTTAGATTTCCCAATCTGATGAGAGAAAGTCTTTGCTCTGGAAGGAGAGTATTTCCTGCACTGGAAGATATTCACTCTGGCAATATTTCCAAATACTCCCTTCATTTTCTCTCTCATTTCTAATTTAAAATGTGATTCCTCACTAAGACCGTACAAGTTGGATTTTCTCTAGTTTCAGTTTTGAGCCTTTCTTTTTTGTATGGAGACATACTATATCTCTTGTAGAAGTGGTGAGGAATGAATCTGCTCTCCCCAGACAGTGTTTTTAGAAGAGCTTTATGTGCACAGGTGTGCCTGTGTTTTAACATTAAAACTCCCAGACTGTGAAGGGAAAACATGTTCAGTGTTTCTGCTGCCCCCATTTCACCTGCTAAGAGCCATTTGGTGATTTTTAAAGTATTTTTTTAAGACTTCAGAAGTACTGTTGAGATGAAAAGCTGCCCCCTCCCTCTGTTTTCCTGTCTGCAGCCTGAGATTTTGCTTTTTATTGCAGCTTCAAGAAATGAGAGAAGAGAAAGTTCCTCCTATGGGAGAGCATCCTGTGCACTTGGCTCCTGCAGCTGGACCCTCGTGGACTCTTCATCACGTCTCACACCTATACACAGGGTACAAGTGCTTATTTTATTGCTTTTTCCTTTCCCCACATGAGGACTCATCTCCTTCCTTTCTACTTCTCTGTTCACACACTCGCCTTCTATTACTCCTCATCAGCCTGAGTTGGGAGAATTCATTAGTGTATAAAACATGCTTTGAAGTTGTCCAAATAACGGTGATGTAACACTTTTGCACTTCTATAGACTCTTTTATCTGAAGATCAAAGTAGTAAGTTATGATTACCATGATTGGATTATTGCTGCTTAGCCTTTGGATCTGAGGGTAAGCAGCAACTCTTCTGGGTAGGCACTAATCAGAATTACTGCATGATTTTATTAAATAGATTGAATGCCATCAAGTGTGCTGCTGCTGTTTAAGGGAAGGGCTGTGTGCACGAGCTGTGTGCCCTTTCCTGCCATCTGAGCATATGAATCAGCTGCTTTCCAGCTCCTCTCCAGCTGCTCCTTTGATCCATGTGAAAATGGAGGGAAGGCCAAGACAGCTTGGAGGACGTCAGAGGTGACACCAGGCTCTGCCCTCTCCAACTCCAGATCCCACACAAGGATTTGTCCCCAATTTCTTAGCAGGACCCACATTTTGCTTTTCCCAGTTACTTGGCTTCCTCAAGCCTTTCACAATGGATAACACAGTATGTCTGTCCTATTTCAAGAAATTTGTCTTTACCTGCTCACCATCTTGGGGTGTTACAATGGGAATTGCTCAGTGAACGAATGCATTCCTGAACTCTCCATGAAAAGGGGGTATGGTGCTTCCCCAGTTACAAGGACAAGTAGTTGGGATGAAATCTGAGATAAAAGCAGAATAGGTCCCATAAATGCCATATTCCATTGGAATAAAGGCAGAATTATGAGCCTCCCAGTGGAAGGCCAGCTGTGGGGGTGATACCAGCAAAGAGCAGCTTGGGTGCTTTTTGTGTTTTGTGAGCCAGAGCAGATTGAATCAAAGAGTGCAAAACTCATCTGAATGCGTATCCAGTGAGTATGCACACGATATTTCAGTGCTGATAAAAGTAATGTACAGCATATGGAAGAGTTATTTAAGCAGGGCTTCCCTGTGAAAACATGCTCAGGGCTTCCCATCTTAGCCACAATATTTTTTTGGAGTGCCAACATTAAAGCAGTGTGTGACAGGCAGCCTTGCAGAGGACACCACCTGAGGGAGGTGGAGGCTGTTCAGCTCCTCACAACCCTTATTCCTTGACAAAAACACTTGGCAGTAGACCTAACTATTAGAGAGACACAACCATGCACAGTCCTGACTGCAGACCCCAGCTGAGCAATAACTCGCTATCAAGAGGGAACGAAATGGAAAAAACTCTGCTTCTCTTACTGACTGAAAATCAGCAAGTCCGAGTGCAGCATGACAGGGGGCATCCCTGGAGGCTCAGAGAATTCCTGCTGCAGTCAGGGAGAAGGCTGTGAGTGTCAGAAGGCAGCCCTGTAAATCTTAGTGCTCCTCACGAGCCCGAGTCAGCGCGCAGCTTTAGAAACAAAACCAGCACCTTCCAGCTCCATGTCAGAGAACACAGAATGGTGTGGGTTAAACAGGATCTTAAAGTTCATTTCATCCCAAGCCTCTGCCATGGGATACCTTTCACAGGTTGCTCCAAGCCCCATCCAACCTGACCTTGAACATTTCCAGGAACTGGGCAGCCACAGCTTCTCTGGGCAACCTGTGCCAGGGCCTCCCACCTTCACAGGCAAGAATTTCTTCCTAATATCTATTCCAAATTTACGCTCTTTCAGATAAAACTTCCCAAAATATTAAAAAAAAATGGGAAATGCACTTTCCCCCCTGCTATTTTCAACTTTGTTTTCAAAGGAAAACATGAGAAACATTTATTTAGTCCTGTAGAAAGAAATTGCAAAAGTATTTTTAGGCTAATATATCTGCTTTTAGATGAAGTGTTTGATGACTTATTTTAAACACAGCTGGTGGAACGATTAGTGAATCTGTCACTCAATGGGAGGAGTTTCAGCAAATTTTTTGCTGTCCCCCAGCAACCTCATGCTGAAGGCCCAAAGTCAGAGCTGTGGGAGAGTGATTAGATATGTCTGAAAGAGAAAGCATCCTGAGGAAGTAGCTTACAGGTCAGTGGAGGAAGCATTCATTACCTTTGCAGCATTTAGACATTTTCAGAGGGCAGGGCATGCAAATTCAAAAGACTAATTTTTCCTTTACAGAAGAAATTGCATCTTTCCAGCAATGCTCTCTCGGTTGGTTATTTCCTCCTTCTGAGTCCTCTGTATCCTTCAGCATTTTCCCAAATTAAAAAAAAGGACAGCAAGGATGATTATTTTAAAAGAATTTCCATTTTCCCCTGGCTGCCACGCTCTGGTTGCCATGGAAGTGCGCAGACTCCAAAGGGGACTGTTTAGTTGGATATTGTGCAATTTGTCAAGCTGTTCCTCTGGTGAGTAACATTCCCTGGTTAAGTGCATTTTAGAAATAAGTGTGGTCATCAGTTCCTGGTGATTTGCAAGTGCTGCTGTTACCCTGTGACCTGAATTTGCTCTCCCTGGACATAATTAACTCTGCCAGGTAGAGATAATTGCAGCATCATTTGCAATCACTTTTATAAGGCAAGGAGACTTTTCCAGAAGTCAAAATCCTGATTTTCTTACATTTATTCTCAAAGAAAGTCAGCTCAGCAGTTCAAGCAAACCACTACAAATGAATGAACCTGAGCTTTGTCCCCACAGAATCATCAAGGTTCCAAAGCCCTCTGAGATCATCGAGTCCAACCACTACCACAGCACTGCCATTAAAATTCACCATTAAACCACGTCCCCAAGTGCCACATGCACACCCATTTTGAACACTTCCAGGGATGGCAATTCCACCACTTCTCTGGGCAGCCTGTTCCAATGCCTGACCACCATTCCAGTGAAGAAATTTTTCCTAAACTTTAATTTAAACCTCCCCTGATGCAATTTGAGGCCATTTCCAAGACAGATGTTTGGAGTGTCAGAGAAGACACTTACTGGAATCAAGAAGAGTCATCAGATAAATACCCCTGCTCAGCCTTCTTTTCAGGAAGGAATTAAATTTCTTTTGATTGCTAAATGCAGCTGGTTCTAATTTCTCTAATGCTAAATTTTTAGCAAAATAAGTAAGTACCCTGCAAATGCAAGTATACAACGGATGGAACAGAAATAATTTTCTTGAAAAAATCCAAATCAAACCTCTCACTAAAAAAACAAAAACAAAAACAAAAAACAAAAACCAACCAAACAAAAAACCTCAAAATACCAAAACCCCCCACAACATTTTTTTTGTTCTAATCAAGTCCTGATTTAGATTTTGCCCAAAAATTGGCTAAAACCTTTTAATATTGGGGAGGTCTTGATGAAATTTAAAATGCTGCTGTCTTTCAAAATTTGAAGTCTCCTATTACTTTTTTCAATTGGGCTAAAAAGAGATGCAAATAAACAGGAAAAAGAGCAGAGGAAAATGCTCAGCATGAATTACAGGTACAGACAAAGCACTCTGATGCTTTCAGAGAGACTGAGGAGGAGTGCAGCAAACACGAGCACACTGTATGGATCAGCCAGAGCATTGTTTCCATGTCACAAAAAACAAACAACGATGTCCACAAGATGCCTACAAATAATAGATTGTATCTGCTGACTGGAGAGGAGCCAGCATCTATCTCTCTCCTTCCTGCCTGGGAGTGCAGTCATTCATCATCCCTGCCAGACAGATTGTATGAGTGATTCCAAGCTGTACTACTCAGGTATCATGACATGATACCCTAGTGTGCCATGATGGGTGTGCATTTCCCTTCTACTCACAGTAGATTTTGATCGGAATTCAAAATATGTACACTTTTTGTTTCAACAATAAAGAGAGGCTCCAAGAGGTTGGGCTAATTTTTGGAGATCTAAAGATCTTATATAAATGTAATTTTCCTCTGGCAAGGCACAAATGAGGTCTGCATTCACCAGGTGATATTTATCCACCTGCCAAACCTGAGATGGGACAAGGTTCCTACAGTCAACTCAGCTGAGAGTAACTATCTATTCTATCTCATAGTATTTTCAAGTGAAGAATAAATGCCTTTCTGGAAGATCTGTTTTAACCAAATGTATTTCATTTTAGTCAAACATAAATTTTCTAAGTCACAGGAAGAATAACTGGATTAAATTTAATAGTCTCCAATATACAAGACGTCTCTTTTGGGCTCAAACCATATGAAGCAACATATTTTGTGATAGCAAAAAATAGAAGATCAAGATAGGAAGCTGACAAGAGATGCTATTTTGCCTCCTGTTTTTCCATCCTTTTCACAACAGTCAAATTGTTTATTTTGCAGAAAATGATGGAGAAAATGAAAAATTCTAATGCCTTGTTTTGCTGCAGAGGTTGGGAAGCCCAAGCATCCCCTCAAGTCTCCTTCTCAAAGGCCTCAGGTCCATCCTAAGCGAGGAATGGCAGCAACGTGTTGGACTTTAGCAAGGTCCTACCCCCCCAGCTGCTATACACTGTGGGTATTTTAAGCTCTGAAGGCAATTTATCAAATTACAGTTCTGAAAATGGTACAATGTGAGTCATATCGACTTCACATTCTTCTTTCCGCAGGCTCTTGCTATTGGCTGCAGGTTATTTATTACCTCTGATGCCTGCTTTGAGAAGCTCCTTTCTGGGTCTGTATTTCATGTTTAATGAGTGCTTTTGCAATTTCATGACTGTTTTCCGAAGCTAAGGTGGCACTTTGCAAAGCCTAATGGTTTATGGCCCGTTTCAGATTCCCTGATCCCTGCCTGTCACTATGGAGCTGTGCACAGCTCCGAGCTCTTGCTTCTCCCCGACCCTGCTGGGTATCAGCCCATGCTTTGAAAGCTTTAAGGGCAACAACAGGGGCTGTCTCACCTCATCCAGGACAGATTAGTCCACGTGGGACTGTTCCACACCCAGTGGGGCCACTGGTCAGGGATGGTGCAGAGGGTGGACACACGCTCCAGTGGGAAACGTCCGAGAGCTCGCAGCTCCCTTGGTTTGAACCATGCATTTACCATCGAGTCATTCCTGGGTGGATTCCTCGCTCATGCTCATGTTTCAGCATCCAAAGGCACAACACAGACTGCCACCAGCTCCAGCTGGGACTCTCCATGACTGGTTACTGCCTGCCCTTTGTCACATTCACCCAGACATGAACGCTTCAGAGCTTCCAGGATAGCAGCTGACCTCCTGCAAAGAGGCTATGAGCAGGTGACCCACAGCTCTGCTCTCTCTTGGCCATCCACAGGTCACCAAATTCACACTGTCTTTAAAGTCCTTGGTAGGTTGTCCCCAGTGTACCTAAAAGCCTGTGTACAGCTCTGCCTAGTAAGACTGTCCTTAAAAAGGACAACACTTTCCTTCAAAAGCAAATTTTTGTCTCTTTGGGGCATTGAAGTTCCCTGGGGACTGGTCTGAGACTGAGAAATGCACATTTACAAGAACAAGTTATTGCTGCAAACCGCACCACCCGCTGTGCTGAGTGATGTGTCTGCGGTTTTGATCTTACTCTTTTATTTAATGATAAATACATAGTGGCATATGCACTTAAAACAAGCACGCTCTGGGAAAAAAAAACAAACCTTCAGACAAATTTCCCCTGGTCTTTTCCAAAACAAAACTGAAATAAACAACCCAAAAACCTCTACAAAAACAAAATACACCCCTGCACTTGCTCCTTTCTGCTGGGGAGAGAATGACAGAACAGATGTATAACAGAAGCTATTTATGTTGGTTAATGCATTACTGGGGAGATGCTGACAGATAGTAGTGATAAGTTTAGAAGCAACCACATAGAAAATATATGAGAATAGAGCAGATATCCCCACCTGCCCACAGTGTCATTCTACCAAGTGTTCATTTCTAAGTGATGTGTCACAGAAATCCTGCACTGGGTTCGTGTGAAAAATACATGTGAAACAGGGAGCACGCTCAGAGCCTTTCTGCACAACAACATCCTACAGAAATTCTCACTCTTCTGCTTCCTCCTGGCTTTCACATCGCACAGAAATGTCCCTCTCCCCTTACAACCATCTCAAGGAGCTGTACTCAGAGTACTGGGAGTTATAATAATTCCCATATTTAATTTTTAAGTTTTTATCGTCTTGCCAATAGTTGTAGCAGTCAGAAACTGCTCTTGTGTTCCTTGGGAAAATATTGGTTTCAATGAAATTGTAATTTTCATTATCAGGATGATTAAATCAACCAACATTGAAACAACAATGATGGAATCATTCTCATTTGCCATTTCAAAGCAAAATAAAACCACACTTTGAAATGGTGATTCAAAGCATGTTATTTAGCTAGAGCAAATCTTGTTAGCTGAATCAAACCCACTGATCTTTCTCTGACACTTTTTATTAAAGATGTTACCAAATTTGCTATTCCTCACAGCCTCAGCTTTTCACCTCTCCCTGCTCCTCCTTGGATCAGAAACCACCTATTGAAATGACCTCAAAGGAAGACATTCTCTTTCTTAAATAAGAGTAATGATGACAAAAACAACAATGAGAATAAAAATCCCAATAACCTGTTCCTAGCACATGGCGCTGGTTACAAGACAGCAATGAAGTTGAAATTCCCTCTGCTGGGAAGGATTTCTGGATTCTCTGCCTGGCCTCCTACTAATCAATGATCAGATAATAAAACATATTCATAAAGGCTGTCACTATCAAAGTGCCCTGCAGGCTGCTATTTCCCTGCTATCACAAGCTCATTAACATTTGGATAAATTGGCATCTGATAGCCAAAAGTTGGTGCTCAGTCTTCCCTGCCATCCCAGGGGAGCTGTGCTGAGCTGCACAGAGTTATCTCCACTTGTCCATGGAGCTGTGCCTCCTTCTCCTCCCCTGAGCTTTGATGCCACCACAGGAGGCTGGAAATCAACCTCTGCCCATTGTCTTCACCCGTAAGATGGGTATTTCTGGATGAAACTTCCTTTGAAGAGAACGGAGATAAAGCCTCCAAAATGAAGGAAAAATTATCTAAGTAAATCACAAGAGTCATTCACCAAAAAAGTCCCTTTAGGAACACTTTGGATGTTGGGTCCTACTGAACTTTCAGGCAGCAGAATGATTGGCTAAAATGGGAAACAGGATAAAACTCAGTCAACCTTTTTAAAGGCCAGTGACAATTAAGCCACTCATTGTGCTCCATAATGTTTGACACAGACCATATAACCTTTCACTGGGCACCTGCTCTATTATTTCTCCCTACCTTGCTGGAAGTTTTTATCTTCCCTATAATGCTACAATCACCTTATTTCTACTAGCAACAAAATAAATTACTGACAA
Source organism: Dicaeum eximium (assembly GCA_013396995.1). Taxonomy (NCBI): domain Eukaryota; kingdom Metazoa; phylum Chordata; class Aves; order Passeriformes; family Dicaeidae; genus Dicaeum; species Dicaeum eximium. The sequence goes on from VWZP01009193.1 coordinate 254,718, forward strand.
AATTTGATTGCAATTGGGTGGCTTTAGAAAAGCTTGTTCTAATTTCTGTAAATTCCCTCAAAAGAACACTCCAAGAAAAAATTAAATGGTATTTCCATGGCGTCAAGTTTGAGGTCCCAAGTTCACAGCTGTGACACCTGTGAATCTTTGGACCCCTTTTGAGTCTGGAACTGATTTACAAAACTACACTTTGGTTCAGGAAAGGAGGTAAAAGTAGAACCTGCTCAGCTTCAAAGCACGCAGAAATATTAAACCACTCAAACTGGAAGAAGGTTCACTGGGGAAGGCAACCCACCTTGGAGAAATGTCACATCCTTGCTGCATGAAAGCTCCGAGGGAGAACCAGAGGCTGTTGAATATCCCAAACTCATTTGTCTGGTCGTTGGCTGGCTGGTCCCGTCCTTCCTCGAATTCCTCAGTGTGCCACTCGTAAGGGCTGAAGCGACTCACCAGGAAGAGGACAACGCTCACTCCAATGTAGGCAAAAACAATGCACATCCAGATCTCGTAGGCCAAAGGATCCAGGAAGGAAAAAACTCCTGGTTTGGACTTTTGAGGTTTTTTTATCATTATTGATATACCTAAACTCATGAACGGTTTGGAAAAGTCTATAACTTCTTCTCGAACCAGGGTGATGGTTAATGGTGCCACAGCCACGTCTGCCCTCTGGAAAAAGGAGACAGAAAAGAGGTTTTCAGACTGGGAATAAAATGTATCTACTAACTGCAGTGTATGATCCTTTGATCTCTGTTTAACCTCGCTATCTCAGAAGAAATCAGACAAAACCAATTCCAAGAAAAAGGTTAAAAAGGAGAAGCCCATAATATTGGTAGATTATTTCCATTTTATCTACTGATTACCAGATCTGTTTTGAAATCACAGCACTTTCTTTTTGCAGCCACCCAGCTCTTCTCATCTGATTTATCCACTGATGTCACAATCTGATGAAGATGATTTTCTCTAAAAGAGCTTTAACATCCAGACATCAAAAGAGGCAAGGAAAGGCCAATCTCCTGAAAAAGGATGTCAGGATGTTTACTTCCATCAGGAACTGCTTTTTGATTGCATAACTGATGCAGGAGAAGAGGAAAAATGTTCCAGCAACACCGATATGCACTCTCCACTAATTTTGCAATCCATCTTGAAAATGAAGAGGGAAATGCATTGAAATGGCTGGCAGCATTTACAGTGGAGCTACCATCAGGAGACACATCATCCCCACTCCACCCCACATGTGAGACTCCAACACAGTCTCACATGGACTTGGGAACTGATGCTCCCTGATTTACCTTGTAAGGAAAGGGAAATTAGACCCCTCTTTCTGAGGAATGACCTAAACATCGCAGAGTATGAACTACCAGACCAAACCAGGTTTAGAAGTGTAGGGTGCAGGTGTACATCCCTGATGATGGAAATGAGTGGCTGGACAGAAAGTAATCTCATTCTTCTATTCACCCCTCATGTGCTGAGTGTTTGAAATCTTTTTCTTCTTTCATCCTGCCATTACCATGCAAATATAAAATAGAGTAAAATTTGGAGATTCTACCCATGGGAAAGTATGACCTTTCGATACTTGTTCTTCTGAAAATGTAAAGAAAAAGAATCTTGGAACTGTTGAAAGGAAACGTTTTGACATTTCCACAGGCACAGAACGTGCTGTCTCTCCCTAAATTAAAACGTTTCACTCGGGCTGATTGTTTGAGCTGCAGTCCTCTGGAGAGCTCGGGCTGAGAGAGGGCAGGACTCCTCCTGACTCTGGGGCTGGAATGACATCCCAGGTGCCAAGAGCTGAACGTTGAGGCTGGAAACTCACCCCATAGACGAGTTCTCCCACCATGCCGTTCCACGTTTTGGTGTCGGGGTCCCGCGCCCCGTACTTGCCGTCGCGCACGATCTCCAGCCGGTAGTGGTAGCCCACGTGCTTGGCGATCTCGGCGGCCAGCTCCACGCAGTAGCCCTCGTACCTCTCATTGCCCTCAAACTGGTTGGCATTCTTCTTGAGCATCACGTACGGGTCCTCCTGGCATGCAGAAGAGTGACATTGAGCCCCTCTCCTCATTCCTGAGGGGCACACCAGCTGTAGACCTCATCCCAGAGGGGCACACCAGCTGTAGACCAGCTTCTGGTCACCCTGCAAAGCTCTAGCTTTGTGTTCCTGCGCCAAGGGACACAGCCAACACACCGTGGGCTTATTCTAGAAGGTACAAAGTCTGATTTTTTTTTTCTTGTGGCTTATTATTTCTATTCATGCAGAATCTGTGTGCGGCTCCTGCAGTGATGGACCTGAGGGGAGTGCAGTAGCTGGCAGGATTTGGGCAACAAACCTTTCAGTGTAGTTCTGCAAAGTTAGAATTTAATGTTTAATGTATCTGAGCTGTGATTTTTTAAAGGCATGCCTGCCTGTGTGGGCACAGGGAGAATCAAATCTGCTGGACAGGAGAGAGCCTTAAAGTGTTTAACGCAGTTTGGGTATTTTGCCTTCTCTGCTGGGTCCCAGTAAGCAATCAACAAACAAATTAGTAATATTTCACATTTCTGCAGGGCAAGTGTATACAATGACACAATACATGATACCATACATTGTGAGGTACCTATTATTCCTTCATGATTACAAGTGGGGATTTGCTTTTAAAGCAACGATTCAGCCTCTCTGAACAAAACAGCTTATCCTTCCCAAAACTGCAGCCCCCATTCTGTGGGATAAATACAAAGCACAGGTACAATGTTCCTAATTTACCTGTGTTGAAGCCTCTACTATCTTGTCATAATCTTTTGTATTTTCTACACTTAAGCACGAGAGCTCTTTAATACCTACTTAATTAGCCACAGCAATTTGCAGATAACTTTATGGAGCTGGCAGGAAACAGTAAGTGCTAGTATTATTATTATTGTTGTTATTATTATTATTATTGCTGTTATAAAAATGATATAATACAAAGAAGGGCACACGAGTGGGAAGAGGGAGGCTGAACATCAGGGAGATGAGGGAGAGCTGGGATGGAAGTCATGGCACTTACCAGGATAGTTGTGACTATGTAGGTCCTGTTCTGCAGGCTCGTAGACTCGTTGCCACTTTGGGTGTCCACGGCTATTGGGACCAGCTTCTCATCTTCATTCCAATAACCAATCTGCCCAATACAAAACCAGGATTAATATGTCTTCGGAATATTAACCAAGATATAGTAACAGGGTAATCCAAGCCAGAGCAGCCTTCTCTGCATGTTCATACCCAACCAGAAATCTCCTCTCCTGATTTTTCATGTCTTTGGTGAAGGGGACAGGGAAACTCCCCATCCCACTGTGCCTCCAGCCTGAAAATAATAATGTGCAGGATGTGCTACAGTAGCACAGTGCCTGTATGCATGCAAAAACATTTATCACATTGTACTGGAGATTACTGCCATTTCTGTGATGAGATATCACACTTTCCCTGTGTGGCTTCCAAAATTATTCTAATGGTGAGCTTGCCTGCTGCAGGTGCAGGTACTAGAGGGTGATGAAAAAATTATCCTGCAGCTAAAAGCCTGCATGAATACAGGACTGACTCTTGGGACATCTTGAGACAACAGGACAAAAAATCAAGACAGTACCGCCCCCCTCAGTCCTGTGCCAGTGTCATAAAGTTTGGGGTTATGAATAAACTGAACCCTTGTAAAGGGAAGAACTCTGAGGTTAAATTCTGCTTAATAATAATCAGGGATTTGGGCAGCTCTATCACTCCTTGCAGGTAAAGCAGAGCCAGCAAATATCTCTAGGAAGATCATGATTGAGGTTATTCACTTGGAAGGTTTGATTTTACAAGAGGTTTTCCATCACCTCATGTAAGTATGAAACTGCCCGAGCTCTACTCATATGAAAGGAATTTCTTATCACAGTAAATGGGAAAAGGTATTAACCAGGGCATGACCAGGAACCTTCTGATGGCAGATTAGAGATCGTAACAGCTGAGGAGAAAAAAAAATCTACGCAGGCTTCTAATTGCTCTTCATTGCACAGACACAAAGAAGGAAAAGTGAGGAAAGAGCTTTCAAAGCTCTGCCCTAGGGCAACAGAAGTGGAGACATGGATGTTTGCTTGCACCTCTAACCTGCTGGATCTAAAATACAATATGCATCATGGCAGTGATGTACATGTCTTCCAAACAAATGTTATTTCTGACTGTAAATACATAGAAAAATCAGGACATTCAGCCACTCAGTTTCATGTCCTCTAGACTCTCTCCAGACTGCCAACTTATTGAAGTTCAGAGACCCAAACTGGACATGAAGGCTGCCTTTGTCCTTTTATGAATACTTTGCAGTAGAGGAAGACTGCTTTGTACATCTTCAAAATTACGTTTATTTTATTTGTCAAAGAAAATCTGCCTTTTTTCGCTTGACTGTGGGGGGCTTTGATCTCACACCTGCTTCTTTCAGGTGTAAGTATAAATTTGAGATAGGGGTTGTAAATACGAAACTTTATTATTTACATTTTTCTTCATTTCAAACAAGTTTTTTATCTTTCAGGGCACCAAGGACATGCAGAGAATGCCTCTTTCCAAAATACGTAGTAGCTCTCCTTTATCAAGGAATAACTGAGTTATTCTCTGTTCTTCAAATAACATGGTATCTAAAGTGGGACATAAGCACCTAGAGTCAGGTTTTCAAAAGGATTAGTGTTTCAAGGGCTTGGCATCTCTGAACAAGGCCAGATTTTTCAAAGAGCTTGGGATACAGAAAGGCATCAAGACTTCAGAAGAGCACAAAGGTCTCTGTAGCTATTGGGACGTGGTTAGTGGTAAAGCCTTTGTCACTTCAAGGACAGCAGAATTAGGTCAACACAAAGGGTTCACTTACAATGGTTGGGGCAAACAGCTTCTGCCTGGCTCTGCCTTTGTTTATCCTTGGAAAAGTGGAAGGGCAAAGCCAGACTTATAGCTGGGCCTGCACCAACACACCGTGCCAATAGCAAAGGTGAGCTGGCCAGGTTTTAGCATCCTGGAAAATTTTTGCCACACCTGAGATGCCCTCGTTGCTCCTGATAACACCTTCCAAATGTTGTATTTTTTTTGCAATACACCATGAGTCCTCCCTAGTGCTTGGCTTTGCTCATGCCTAGAGCTGGGCAGGCCCTTGTTGTGACTCCACAAACAAACTTCCATGAGCAGGAATGCCGGTTGAGACCCAACCACACTGCTGCTCAAACATGGGCTGGAACCTGGCACAGGCTGTCAGGTCACTCTCTGCTTTACCTTTCTGATCCCATCGTGTTTCATCTCGATCACGTGGAGGGTGTAGTTGGTCCTGCGTCCTTTCTCGTTGAACTGAACGTTGCCAGACAATCCTTCAAAATGGACCTTAAATACATAAATATCAATGAAAACAGCAAATTGGTCAGCTTCTCATGCAGTGGTGATTCAGCAGCAGTGAGAGGGAAGGGGAAGAAGGGTGCTGAGTGCAGTCATTGCTCTCAATCCATGCAGGGGAGGCAGCACATCTGCCTGAAACTGGGATTTCACTAAGGCTCACTCTCTACAGCACGCCTGGCCATGGGCACAGCCATCCTCTTAACCAATTCTTTCATTTAAAAACCCTTTCTCTGAAACCTCAGTGGTTTAAAACATAGCACAGCCTAAGAGCTAGGTCACCAATGTGAGCCCATCACCTCTTGGGATGTGACAGTGAGCTAAATCAGCTCTGAACTCCTGGAGTTTGTGGGGTTTTGTATTTTCTAAACCTGATCCGGAGTTGGGATTTGATAAAGAATTTGTCAGCTCAAATCAGGAACTGTAAATCAGGAGGAAATATGAAACCATGGCCACAGTTCCCAGCCATCATTTTTTGATAGAGAGGAGCCTGTAAGTTATCAAGCAAATTTAATTACCTCTGCACCAGATTAATAAAATCTAACAATTTAGTATTGACATTTGCATAGGAAACTTTGAACCGTAAATCTCTGCTGATAACACAGCCGAGCTGAAGTGATGCTCACATCACATCCCACATCCTGAACTTCTCTTGCTGCAAAAGTGCCCAGCCTGGAGTGGAGAAGGGCTCCTGACTAGAATCACATGCTGTGTGGGGACCAGGCTGTGGGGACCAGGACCATGGGAAAAAGAGTGCAGATTTGGGTTTCTATGGAGGCCACCCAGAGAAGTGCTCTTTGTCTGCCTTTCCACTTGCAACTGAAGTCTTCCCACATGCAAAATGGGGACAGGTATTTAACACCCTTTTTAAATACCCTGAGATCCTCAGAATAAAGACCCATGGTGAAAAAATGAGGCTGTATCATTACGGAGGAAATCTGTTGTTAATCTGGTTAAACCGTGTTTGATTTCCAGCTGTTGTAACAAAGGTTTGTCATGAAAATGAACATCTGCCAGCATTTTCTGAAGCTCTTTCAAACCCAGAGGTATTCCTGCTGACATTTGGATAAACATGCTTTTCCCTTTTCACAAGACACAACATGCCCATAAAAAATAGATGTGCTGAAAAAGCACCATTGTCTTAAGCACTCCCAAGCCTGCATTTTTTTCACGTCTCCTTTGGTTTTCCTTTCAGGTTCTGACCAATTCTGAAGCTCAGGTCACAGGAGCTCGTGCTTTGTAGCTTGGTATGCACTAAAAGGCAGGTTCACAGCATCAATTTCTTCTATCTGAGTGAATGAAATCTTAATCCTGTGATATCCATGTGGCACTGAAACAGCAAAAGGGATCTCTGCTATCCACACTGCAGGATGCGGCACAACTTCTCCGCCATTCCCCATCCTCTGAAGGTAAATGGAAATTTACCTAATAGTTTTAATGAAGATATAAGGAAACTTCAGAGGAGATTTTCCAACACACAAACAAAAAATTGTATTTTCTAGCTGTCTAATTTTGATATCTTATTCTCATAAATTCAATAAAGAAAAATGCTGGAGCAGCTATTGCTCATCAGAAGACTTCCAAGTATTTCATGTTTATTAGGTAACCTATCTCCCTAATGCATCAGGGAGGCTGATTTTATTATAAGGGCTTGGAGAAGCTGTGACAGTGATTTGCCCAAGGTCATGCAGAAAGTCAGTGACAAGCTTGGGAACAAATTGAATCCAAGCAATAAAATCAAATCAGATGCAAGATTTGGTTTTAAAGGAATTGTTGTTGATCAGCAAGCCAAAACCAAATCAAAACAAAATACTTTAGGACCTTTACATATGATACAAATTAACCAAACAAATGTTATTTTTCTTGCCTTCTTCATAGTTAAGGAAAGAAGATGGGATAAGCTATATTTGGATAGCACTGAACTAGCAGTATTTGCAAGGAATCCATCTATTTCTGTCAGGAAATGAAAGAAAAGTGCTAGAAGTAAATGTCAGTCTTGAAATTTAATGAAATTTTAAAATATTCTACCTTAGTAAGTCTTTGATAAAAGTGAATTATTTTTCTCTCTTGGTGTACATTTCACATTGTATTTTTGTTTGTTCAAAAATCTAAATTTTATGCAGGAGGAAAAAAGCAAGACTATCAGATTTGAGGAATAAACTATCTAAATGGCTGCTCTTAAGACTTTTATGAGTCCCCACAGCATGAAACAAGCTATAATCTGCACTTTGAGAACATTTTGGAGACAGCCAACACACAAGGCAAAATTCACATGCATTCATTAGCAGGCTGGAACCAAAGTTGAGTTCAGAGAGTCAAATAATCTGCAAAAAATATGGTTTGAGCTGGACTGTGTCTTAGGGAGGGGAACATATGTGGATACTCATATGTGGATGAGTTCAGCTGAAGAAAGAACAGAGATAACTGCTTGGGAAACTTAGAATTCTAGACTGTTGTTATGTCTGTCTTCCTGTAGCTGTTGTTTATAACAATTAGCTACTGTTTATAATAGTTGTCCTTCAAGGAATGATATTTCTTTTTCACCAATGAGGTGAGAGATGTTCCTCTGTGTCCAATCACAATTCACTCCAGCGAATCATGTTATAAAAAGGCGCAGAATTTGTGTTAAACTCCCTTTTTGCCCTGCTGTCTTCTGAGAGCTGGAGTCTTTCTTTCTCGCACTTGGCTCAACAGCGACAAACATAGAGATATCCCCTTGATTTTATGGGATAATATTTTGTCTTTAGAACAACAACAGGACTCAGAACAGGCATGGACGCATCGGATGGTGCCAGGAAAAGCAGTTTGCTGGACGCACCCCTGAGCTTTTCAGACCTCTCTGCTCCGGCAGGATCAGCTCCTCCTCATCCCAAGTGATTCGCGTCGGTGCTTCTGCTGCTGCCCACCCGTCCTCCCCCAGCCCCAGGCTGTGCCCCCCATCCCAGCCTGGTTGCCAACCTGCTGCAGGGCTCTCTGGATGTCGATGCCCTGTCCCCAGGGCACGGCGGGGTTGGCCAGGCAGTCGCCGGCGTTGCCGCGGCGGGAGATGTCGATGCGCTGCCGCCGAAGGTTCTGGAAGGCCTCGGCCATCACGCGCACGCCGTCGTACGTCAGCGCCGACGTGTACTGGGAGGAGAAACGTAACTCAGGGTGACTCTTCGGGTGACTTGCTCTGATGTCGTTTGGGTTTTACCTCTTTTTTTTTCTTGTATATCACAGAATCACAGAATGTCTGGGTTGGAAGAGACCTTCAAGATCACTGAGTCCAACCCAGCCCCAACACTACAACTAGATCATGGCACTGAGTGCCACACCCAATCTCTTTTTAAACACATCCAGGGATGGTGACTCTATCCCCTCCCTGGGTAGACCATTCCAGAACATAATCACTTGTTCTGTGAAAAACTTCTTCCCAATGTCCAGCCTGTATTTCCCTTGATGCAGCTTGAGGCTGTGTCCTCTGGTTCTGTCAGTGCTGCCTGGAGAAAGAGACCAACCCCGCCTGAGCACAGGCACCTTTCAGGGATTGTAGAGAGTGATAAGGTCACCCCTGAGTCTCCTTTTCTCCAGGCTGAACAGCCCCAGCTCCCTCAGTGGTTCCTCACAGGGTTTGTGTTCCCAGCCCCTCACCAGCCTCGTTGCCTCCTCTGGACACGCTCCAGTGTCTCAATGTCCTTCCCAAACTGAGGGGCCAGAACTGGACACAGCACTCAAGGTGTACAATATGTTCCCTGTTTTCTTCACATGTATATTTGTAGCTCTGTAGCCTATAATATGAGTGGCTAATTTCCTAGTAATTTACCATAGCCTTTCCCTAGGCAAAAAAAATGAAACAAATTCCAGAGCTCCAAGCCCTGAGAAGCACAAAGCCCCTGTGCTACCTTGGTCCTTCCTGGGAACCAAGGCTGAGAACAACCCTTCAAGATACATTTCATGGACAGAGCACAGCTAATGCTGAGGGAAGGACTCCAAAAAAGAAACTTGACCTGAGAAGAAATTACATCACTGCTTATCCTCCTAATTGGTGCTTTTTCTCAGCACCAATGTTAATTTCCTAAAACTTATAAAAATATACTCATCCCTGTGGGGATAGGCTGTTGTGGACATCTTTCCATAACCACCCCTGAAAGCCTTCCAATAAAATCTGCTCTTATATTACCTCCTTACTAAAACTATCTCGAGTTTGATTTCCAGGTTAAGAAAAAGGCAACACTCTGCCCTCACCTCCTGTCTATGAAGTTCAACAGCATCTTGCTCCCTGTAATCTCCACTGCCTTGTTGACTCCTAAAAGTTGGTTCTGACTTTCACAGCTGGGAAGTGAAGGAGAAGCTCCTGATTTCACTCCCTGAAGAAGACTCAGCCCTAAAAGTCACTCACCTGTTACCCAAGCATTTGTGTTTAATTAGAAGCATTGACCTGAACTTTTAAGGAACACATTATACTGTGTAAATGTGAGCTACATGAAATCAAGAAACAAGGGACTTTTTCTGGTCACAGATGGAGACCAGAAAATTCCATCTCCATTGGCAAAAATTCTGCAAAACATGAGTTTATTCAAGCAGAAACTTGTACAGAAAGCAGTGTAAAACTAACTCTTGGCAAGAACCATTAGTGTTAACTCTTTTTTCTATGGTCACCTACTGATTTAATTGTTTTCAACTTTCTTAAACTAATCCCAAAGCTAACATTTCTATTGCAGTGTTTGTCACAAACGTATTCATTTTCAAGTATTAAACAGAAGAAAACAACCTCTCCCTCCACTCATCCTTCAACAGCTTCAGGGCCTTCTGTGTCAAGAATTAAAATACTTTTTCTCTCTGTTGTACAGACTGTTTTGAAATGCTCAAAAAGAGCATCTGGAAAGGCTTTATTATCACTGGATGTCTTGTAAACAAGTCAAAGGTTAAGGACTTAAAGAGGCTTTTTGTTTTTTATATATTGAACATTATGAGATATTTAATTCTTAGCTTTGAGGGGTGAAAACTGGGAGACCGAGTGAATACATTAAATTGTGTCTTTCTTAGGAGGCAGTAACTGCAGCCTAGTAAAATTCAGATAATGTTAAGGCAAATGGAACGGATAATGTTCATAATTATATTGAGAGTTTCTCAAGTGAGAATAAAGAGCCATGTGTGATCACAAAGAGGTGAGTATAACTTGAACTGAGCCAGATGGAACCACGTGAAATGAATTTTTTTAATACCACTTGCCTTTGGCTTCTTCCAGTCCACACGTGGATGCTCTCTGGCATCATTATTCTTCCACTGTTGCATGATCCTGGCAGGAACAGTATCTGTGTAATTCACCAGCTGGAAGCCAGTGACATTGGCTCCACTCTCCCTGAATTTGGTCAGGTCAATGTCCATGAATCCCTGGTACAGGAGAGAAACAGCAGAAGTTAATCAGAGGAAGACCTATCTAGATAGAAAAGAGGAATCCTGCTTATGTAGGAATATGGCAGATAGCTGAGGAAAAATATCTTCCCTCTGGGAGGAAATGTCCAACTCAGGAGAAGCACCAGTTTCCCAACCATGATGTGAACTTGCTTTTCTCACAGGTTCTGAGCTGGCCATGTCCTGCAGTAACCACCCAGGGAGAGAAATAATCATATTAACAACAGGTCACTTGCAAGAAAGCTAGCAGAGTAATGGAAAAATGTATCCTGAATAATGCTGGATGAAATGAAGAGAATATGTAAAATATATTAAAAATTAATTGTCAACCAGCTCTAAATTTTATCCAGAATTGTTCGCCCAGCCCTAACTTTCATGGACTCAGTCACCACTGGATAGGCTACTTCTTTTCAAATCACAGTTCATAGGGAAAAAAAAATTCTGAACAATGAACTTTCAGCAGATCAGGAAGGAACTGGTTGGTCTTCTTAAGCTTCTTAAAGGAGTCTTACTATTAGAAAAGCCAGTTTATAGAATTTGCTCATTTGGGAGAAAAGAAGGTGCTTTTCTAGACTTCAGATTACTAATGAAATACATTTCTTTCATTTCCTTATTGTTCTTGTCCACTTCTGGCTGTGTGCACGTGATGAACACGTGTGCAAATCCACATTATTGATTGGGGTGGCACTGCAGAATTAGTCACCCCTTTGAGTCAGAGGTGAAAAATTAATTAGAGATACACTGCAACAGGGAGGAAGGGATAATTCCAGCTTTGATCCCAACTCTGCAGCCCTGCTGCTGTGGCTCCTTGCAGAGGTGCTGGACAGGGGCTGTGCCCTCCCACCCTGTGTGGGACTGGCTGAGCTCTGATGCTTTTTTCTTTAGGAACACGAGCACAAGAGATGTACTCAATTATTTGCACTGGCACCATCAGCAGCCTCATTGCATGAGGGGAGATGAATGGGAGGACTGTCACAATGCCATCATCTGAGCAGCAGAAGAGCTGCTTTGAGCTCTCCCTTCCCCCTGCCCTGCTGCTGAGTGTTCCATGCAGGCTCCTCCTCAGCCTGTCCCTGGGTTTATCTCCTCTGCCTGTTCTCAGACACAGAGATGGTGTGAGCTACAAGAGCCAAGTTACATCATTTCCAGTAAAACACCAATCAGGTTCCCAAAATGATGCTCCTCTCTGTTTACAGGCTGAGGGGGCTAATTAGCAGATCAACTTCCAAAGTCAGGATCGAGCCATTAGATAGAAACTGTTTTGGGAACAGAATAGAACTGGTTTGGGAATGTTGGTAACCTTGCCAGGAAAAGACTAAATTGCCCTCTCACATAAGTGTCAGACTGAGGGAGTCATAAGTGACTCAAAAATGACTTTAAAGACTTTCCCACTTTTTCTTCCAGCATTTTGTAGGCAATTTGGCATCCACTTACAAGGCTGAGGATTGGATACTGCTGTACAGGTGCTCTAAATAGGTGGTTTGCTCTGCTTCAAAGTACAGTGATTTAGGTTAAAAGAAAAAAAGTAGTATTTTGTGTGTACATACAGAATGCTGGTTAAACCCACATCAATCTTGTTTGTAATTGCTGGCGTAGGGGTTTCAGAAAGGCAGAGCTGTGATTAATGAATAGGAAATGCAGCAGGATAATTGTCCCTGACACCTTAATGCATTTCAGGCCGAGTGGGTTTTGACACGTAGAGCTCCTAAGGTTCACTGAGAGGGACCTCACAGGTTGCCAACTGGTTATTCATGGCCAGGACCAAATTACAATGACATTTTGCTCCTGGGAGGTACTCAGGGGAAAAAGATCTGTCAAAAGGAACTATCTCAGAGCAACTTGAAGTTTGTGCAACCAGGTCCTCTTTGGGAGACCTACAAAGGCATGAAGAAAAGTCCAAGTTCACTGCAGAGTATGAATAAGATGACTGGTGTGTTCAGCCCCCTCAGAATGCAGATTTAAATAGGAAAAGTAAAAAAAAAGAAGTTATTACAGCAGTGATGAGACTGTATTTCACTGTTTTCCCCAAACAAAACCATTCTGAAACTGAAGCAAATATTCAACAATATTCATTGGGATTCATCTTGCATAAAATTTAAAAATAATCTGAATAGATGGCAGAGGTTATTTCTTCCTGGAAATTGTACTAATTTTTCCTCACTTATTTTTGACGTCATTTGGGTTCTTTTAAAAGTGTGGAGACCTCTGAAGATTTTCCAATCATTTAAGGCAGTTGGGACCATAGAGGACATCATTAACCTTGAAGACATCTTTGCATTTTGGCTTCTATCAGTGGCTGAAATAATTGTTTTCACCTGTTATCCTTCCTTCACATGCCCCAGCACAAGGACATTATAGGTATGCTCCTAATTACAAAGGAATTTTAATCATCACATTGAAATCTGCTCAGAGCAGGTCTGGAGAACATGAGAGCCAATGAACATGGAAATCCAGAGGTCAAATATTTTAGAAAATAATGCCCAGAGCAGGTGAATTCTTGCTAGCAAACATATAAACAGAAGGCCATCAAAAATTATGCAGACTGTTTTTTGAAAATGCTTCTATTGACAAAGTGGCAGCAGGAATTCAATATGCTTATCTGTCCTTCTGGAATATCAGTCAGTGCTTGTAGGAAACAGGAGAATTACAATATTTGCAACTAAAGAAATCATCAATCATCTGTCACTTTGTACTAACTATAGACACGTATTGCAAAAAAACCCCAAAAACAAAACCAAGAGATCTTTTATTTAGTTTTCAATTGGCTGTATATGGGAAGCAGAAAATAAACTCTTAACACTTGGCTAAGGAAAGACTGTAACCCATGACTAAGGGGCAGCAGCTGTGCTTTTGCAATAATATGTTTAGCATCAACCAGTTTGGGAAAAAACTAGCCCAGAAATTCTTCCCTCTGTCATCCAACCAAGCACAGCAAGAAGTGAGCAGTGCTGGAAGGATGCACTCCATGTGGTCCCATGGAGCGAGCAAATAGTTTTGAAACTGTTTCTAAAATTTGCCAGGGAATACTGGAAAAAACCCACTCTGCAGCCATGTCTGGAGCACAGTTCAGGGAAATGAGCTGAGCCCCTGGAATCTGGTTGTGTGTGACTCCCTTCAAGCTCCTGACACCTGCAGCATTTGGGATGTGTCTGTTGGATGTGCAGGGATCAGCCTTCACCTCCCTGCACTGCCCTGAAATCCCCCTGGGAGGAAGAGGAGGAATAGGGGAATTCAGACTCCAGTCCCCCTGGAAAAGCAGGCTCAGAGGGACCCAGAGGCAGCCCAGAGCAGCAGGGCCAGTGGCCAGGGTGTAGGGGCTCCAGGGTGTAGGGGCTCCAGGGTGTAGGGGCTCCAGGGTGTAGGTGCCCCAGGGCAGACAAGGCTCCTGCAGGCACAGCTGTCCCTGGGAACCACCAAACCATCCCTTCAGCCACCCTAGGGCAGGACCAGCTGTCCCTTGGACTCCACAAAGCCACCTCAGCAAACCAGAGGATGTGGCTTCCTGCCTTTCACATGCCTGGAAAACGCCTGGCTCTCTCCAAATGCCACGGAATGAGCAGGCTGACAATAAACCACAAAAATCCAGTCCCTTCGAGCTGATGGCTGAGGCAGCTCCCTCCTCCAGCCTGCTCTGACTCACAGCATCTGCATCACACTGCTCCAGCAGCAGCCAGGCTGGGTTCAAAGGAGGGAACTTGCTCTTTAGCCCATACCACGGGCTCCTCTCTGCATTAATGAACCTCACAGAGCAATTATGTGCAGGGTGTTGCTGTGAGGAAATAATATGGGCAGCTATTACAGACCTTTGTGGCTTCAAATAGAAAACAGTACTGGGAAGGGGTTTGTCCTCACTGTGCTTTCCTTGATGAATCTGTTCTTTATGCTATTCCTCGACTGGAGGCAGTTTTCAGCCAAAGGTTGTTTTACTGTCCCATTCGCTGCTTTGGTTGCTGGGAGAGGCATCAGCAAGTCACACATTTATATTCCTCTCCACTGCTTGTGGGCTCAATCATCAAAGGAAATGCATAATGCAGGATGACTGATGACTTGAAATGGGCCTCATGAATCCATCTTGATTAAGTGGTCCACAAAGGATCTGCCTTGAAAAGAAAGTCCCTCCAGAAATGAACCAGCTCCTAATTTATACCCTGGACACTATGAGGAGTCAGAACCCTGAGTGGGCAGTGCAGGCAGCTGTCAGGGCAGGGAAAACCTCATCCCTTTGTGCACGGCCCTCCTCAAACCCAGAGCTTCACTGGCTTTCCTGCACCCCTCCTTTCACCCTCATGTTTCACTGCCCCTCTGTCCTAAACCTCTGCCTCCTCTCTGCACACTGATGACCCTTGGTGGCACAGCTGCTTGTGGGACATCATCCCAGCCCATGGGAACGCATCACACCTCCAGAGTCTCTTTGTATTTCACTGAGCTCACATTAATTGCTGGCCCTTTCCCTGCAGGTGCCTCCTGTGATGCCTTTGAAGCTGCAGAGGCACGGGCTGAGCTCTGGGCAGGCTGAGCTCTGGGCTCAGCAGCTCTAAACCACCCTGCAGCCCAGCTGAAAACGTCCCTGCCTGTGCTCCAACCTCCTCTTTTCCTGGAATAAAGGAAATTAGAGAGTCTCCTTGAAGACAGATATGTTCCTGAGAAACAGTGCTCTTTTCTCTCCTCCTGCTGCATCTTCTGAGCTCTCCAGATCTCCCCCTGAGACTGACAAACTCAGCTTTCAATGAGGAGAGGGAAAACCACCCCTTTCTCTTGAATTGCCTGGAGAACACTTGTTGGCTGAAGCCAACAGAGCTCTCTCATCCCAGGGAGGAGTGTTAGGTTTTTTAAGTCCCTTTCTGTCTGGGATGAAGAGACTAGAGCCTGCTTTCACTTTTCTTTAATAGGTTGTACACTGAAATATTCCTTTTCAAGCCAAAAGCATTTAAGCAATTCTCCCTGAGCTTGGGTGGGTGCCACAGAACCCTGTGGCAGCATCAGGAAACTGGCCCAGCTCTGTTTAAATGCATGACTTGCAATGCCAGACTACTTCCTCGTAGCAGATTTTATGATTATAACAAACTTTGCAAAGCAAAATTTTTGCTTCTGAACGGCTGTAGATCAGCTGAGTGAATACAAAGTGGCTCCTGTCATCCCAAGGTACACCAGTGACTTACTGCAGGGAGCAAGAAATCAAGTGTTTCCAGACAGAGCATCTCTAATACACCAAATTATCTTCAAGCTTAACTTCTCCAGTGAAGCATCATTCCTCACTCCCATCACTTTGTATTAATGAGGAGGGTATGTCAAAAAAGAGCCCATCTGCTCCAGCCTTGTTCCAGTGTGCCTTCCAGTGGGAGAGGGCTTCTCTGCAGAGTTATTAATGTGTCAAATCCCACTGGGACTTAGAAGTAAGTGAAGAAAGAGAAAAGAAAGACAGGAGAAGGGGGCACTATCAGACAGCTTCCCAACCCTGCAGCTTGATGAGTGTTTTGTCCTGTCTACAGATACAACACAAACCAAGTCAGAGAATCCAGACTTTAAGCACAAGGGGTTGGAGATGAACAGCAACTTTTCCTCAGCGCAGCTTGGCAGATTTTCTTTGTCATGTTATTTGCCCAATCCTGCAGCTGCAGCACTTTCTGGATATAAATGAGCATACTCATCTTGTCAGAAGGTTCAGTCCAGGCAGGGGAAGGGATGTTCTAGGTGGATGTTTGTGCATTAGAGAGCTTTCAGGGCATAAACTGATTTAAAGGTTTGGGAAATGTGCCGTGCAGTGGCAGATGCCATGAATTCAATCAGAGATATGATTAAGGGATGACCTGATCCCAGTTTACAAGGACCAAAACATCAGTAATGGAATATTTTGTCTAGCAAACAGAAGCATAAATCTGGTCGAGGAAGCTGAAGCTAAGCATGTTCTGACTTGAAAAGAGGACAAATGAAGTCACCATGAGGCAGATACTGTGGATTTACACATCACCACTTGCCAGTTGAGCTGGGGTAATGGATTAGGAGACTGCAAATGGCTGAAGAAACTTGTTAGTTTAACACCATTTTGCTGAAGTTTAAGCAAACACATTTTTCCTTCCAATAGCTGTAATATGATCTGTCAGTTACTCACCTGATGCTCTGATTTTTTTAAGCCACAGTAAGTCACTCATGTTTTTGAGCCCTCATTAACTACTGCAAAAATCCTCCCAAGGTTGCTGTTCATATTATCCTGTGTGGACAATTTTAGTATCAAACCAGAATAATTTTCTTATACATGAGACACTTGAGTTCAAGCAAAATTTAATTCAGGGCACTGCTGTGTCTTTTACTATCAGTAATGCAGATGAGATAATGTTAAATGGGGTTCTTCTGCTTGAGAATTTTTGAGTCAGGACAGAAAAGCTGTTTGGAAGTGAAATGCAGAATTTTCACTGATATATTATATTGTCTTTCTCTATGCAGAAAATGAATTTGTCTCATGAGCCTACTTGTACCAACCTCTCAGGAAGAAGAAAGGTCTAACAGGCATAATTTTAGAACCCTAAAAGTAACTCAGGACATCTTTTTCCAACAGAAGAACGTAAATTTTGCATCTTGAGATCTTGCCAGGATGAGAAGGAGATGCTGTACACATCTTCCGGAAACTCCACAAAGCAGAGTTTCCAACCAGCGAGCGATTGACACCTGAGCATCGCTGACCTTGTTTGTGCCACTGGTGAACTGGACAAACCCAGCACGTCTTGTCTGCCTCCTGCATGAGCCACTCTGCTCACAAAGCTGCTGTGCTGGGGCAAGTGATGATGCCCAATGATTTTTGCTTTTTTTCTTTCATATATTCTCTATTTTCTTTGCACATGTATTTGTAGCCCTGTCACCTATTGTGTCCATGGCTGGTTTTCCCAGTACTTTTCCTTACTTTTTCCCTAGGCAGAAAGACAAAACACATTCCAAGGCCCCAGTCCTATCTTGGTTCTTTCTGGGAAGCAAGGAGAAAGAGCTCTTCAAGGAACATTTTTCTAAACAAAGTTTTGTTTCCATCTGAGAGAGGAGGATTTAGAGACAGTTGAACTGGGGACAATTGCATCACCTCTTGTGCTCCTAATTGGTGATTTTTGTCAATTATGCTAATTTGCTAAACTTATAACAATGTATTCACCCTGTGAGGTGGTGGGCATTTTGTGAACATTTTTCCATATCTGCCCCTGGAGGTCTCCAATAAAGATCAACCTTTATATTACCTCCTAAACTGATATTTTCTCAAAAGTGTGTTGTTTTATTTCTAGGTTCCTTAAGGCATCACTGGTAACCTCCACCAGCACCACAACTGCCAGCAAAGGGAAACTGTCCATGGCCTAACTCAGTGCTGACACAGGCTGATGTAGAATGGCACAGGAAAAAGTGCTTATCTTGGCTAAAAATCACTGGTTTTATCTGTACTTTTCCCTGCTACCCCTGCCATCAGCAATCTTGTACACTTATTTATTCATCTTCAAAAAAAAAAGAGCACTTGCTAAAAGAACAACTTGGACTAATGTGCCAGGAAAGAAAAAAGAGGCTAAAACACTGTATGTGGCAGCTGTCTTTCATACTTTTCCTTTAAAGACAGGTCACACAAATGTCACTTATTTAATGACAAAGATTTTTCTCTGCCCAGGCTGATACTCTCCCACTACTGACAGTAGTCAGCTCCCATCCATGGCGTAGGACAAACAGATACACAAAGCCAAGGTTATGGGCAAAAAGCCTGAACATCAAAAGAATGGAATCCCAGAAGTTCCTAAGCTTGTTCCTCTGATAGTATTGACTGTATTTTTTTTCTCTTTGTGGTTGCTAGAACTGATGATCTCAAAGGCTGAGAACAAAGATTAGAAAAATGAGACTCACAGAAACAAACACTTTTAAAAGTTGCCAAATCTCTTTGAGCTCCAGAGGGGGAAAAAAGAGAGAGACAGGGAGGGAGATACGACTGCAAACTGCCAGTGCACCTGACAAACACCCAGGTTAGCTCTGGCAAAAGCTAACTGGGGTAGCTCTGATGGGTACTGGTTAAAGACCAGGACTTCATCTGTGTGCAAAAGCCATGAAGAGTGCCAAATTTGGCTGGAGGAGAGGGAGGGATGCTCACAGAAACCCTTCCCCTGGCAGGGATGTTGCAGTCAGACCGTCATGGGATGGGCAGGGCTGGGGGAAAAAGACAGGTTGTGTCTTTAGCAGGCGTAGCAGGCTCAGAGAAGGATGTTTGCCCATGGCCCAAGGTGCAGAATGGTTTCATTTTGTTTGTGAACACAGAAATATTATTGTCTCACCTTGACAACAGCAATTTCACCAAAAAAGAAAGCTGTTCCTGGTAGGAAATACCAGCTTTCACTTGCTGCTGTCAAATTCTGCTCAGCATTTTACTACAGCTCACCCAGAGCAGCTGCTGGGCAAACACACAGCAAGGATAATGCAAGGCAGGGACTCTGCTCATGGATGGCTGTGGCCAGACAGGGAATTCCTCCATTCCAGAATGTGCCTATGGATGATTTTTTTTCAGACCTTACTCAGCCTGTGCACTGCCTTGCAAATTCAGTTTGCATTTCTGATGGAACAGCAGTTTGAAGCTGCTGTAACTGGGCAGTGGTGTGCTGCTGCTTGGATTTTTTGGCTGTGTGTAGCTCTGAACAAGCTAAAAATACAGCTAAAAAAAGGAATTTAAGCGGGGTTATCTTTTAATGTTTCCCCATATTTGCTTCCAATGTGTCATTTCCAAAACTGTGTCCCCATTTTTCCACGCCCAAGTAGGTTAGGCAAAATGTAGGTGTTGAAAATGCCTCCCCTTGCTCCAGCTAGTGCAGGAATTGGCTGAGGATTGACCAGATCTTCATCCAGGGTGACAGTCCTAAACTCAGGGCTGCCTCAGCCAGCACAGGGCACAAAAAAAAACTCATTTGGAAACCCAACACTTCCAGGTTTTAGCTCTTAATTTATTCCCTGACGAGTCAGTGCTCCAGAATGAGGCACTTGCACAAAGCAGGGCTGTTTTCCAGGCACGAGGGTAGTGTGTGTGTGTGTGTGTGTGTGGGCAATCCACACAGGCCCTGTCATCCTAGGACATGTCTACAGGGGAAAATGTGGGGTGTTTAAGGTCTACCACTACGAGTGTGAGTCAGTGGGAATAAATTACAGCACGCTACACCCTCTGAAGGCTCTAATCCAGCAATGAGATGTCCTCAGAAGAGGGTAAAACCTACTGTGGTCTCTTGGATCAGAGCATTAGCACCAGGGTTTAACCCTGACAGATGCCAGCTTCTGCCAATCTCTTATAAAACCCCTGGCCATCCCTACCAAGGGAGGCTTGCTGTCCTTCCTTGCTGCCCTGTGGTCTCAGAAACGTGGGATCTGCAGGGTCTTTTTGCCATTCTCCTTGCTAAACCCATCACCCAGGAGCTCTCATGTGGGTGCAGCACATTTCAGGAACTGATTTGGCTTCTGGTGTCTGAACCTGCCCACGTTGTTCTGCCCTTGAAAGGACCTTCTTAACCTTCTTAAAGCCTTCAGGGTTGGTTTTTTTTTTTTTTTAAATAGTTTTCCCATGTTGTCTGATTATCCCCTAGTCTTATTTCTTTTTTTAAGTATTTCCCTCTCTGACTTTTGGCCCTTGTGCGATGCTGGGTTTTAAGGAGCAGGAAAGACTAAAGGTACTGCTTGAATTCCTTTCACTCTGCTCCTTCTCCCTGGAATCCAAGCTGCTTGGAAAGCACACCAGTGGATTCTGGTGGTCCTGTCAGACACTGTGGGACCCAAAGCCCCCTCCACTGAGCTGCAGCGGGAGGCAGAACGTTCCTGCAGAGGGGCTGGAGAAATGAAAAGCCTTTTGCTCCAAGTTAATTATTTATAACCAATGTTGGCTGAGTATGCAACCTCTTCCAGCCAGCTCTGTCCTCTCAGCATTTGTGCAAAGGCTGAGAAAACACATTAAAATGGGACAAGTGTACTTTGGGTGAAGGTGGGAGAGTCTGGTATCCTAAGAGAGAGAGAAATGTCCTTCAAATCTCCTACACCTGAGTGCTAGTTCAGTTCACCTCCTGCCTTTCATGCAGTTATCCTTATGAAACTGTGCAGGGGAAGAGGTGATGTTCTCATTCAGCCTTCCATGTGGGTGTACTTAAAATTGCACAGGCATGCTCACTCCAGAGACTCCAGCTCACTTTCCTGCTTAACTTTAATGAAGGGACTTCCATAAACATCCAGGACCTGGGTTACGGCAAATAATCTTTTTTTTTAAAGTTAGCAACTGAAGTTATTGGCTGCTCTGTAGTTTTGCCTGTCTCCCCCTGCACAAGGTAACATTTTAATCTCTGTAATTACACGGTAGGTGGCCAGCACAGGGTGCAGGGTCAGTACAGGGCACTACAGGGTAATGATGTGGCCATTTTTGCCTGGTAAATTACAGAGTTATATTGGGACTGAGAAAAGGAGAAGGGCAGAAACTGCTTGACTAATTGGTCGTTTAAAGTTTAATTACCCCAGGGCTGACGTGCTGCCTCCCAGATGCAGCTCTGTGCTGAAGGAACAAGTCCAGAGCCTGCAGGTGGCTCACCCCACAGGGACACAGGAGTGCCAGGGGGAGCAGCCTCAGCCCCACACTGCCAGCAGCAGCCCAGCCTCTGCTCTGCATCCTCCTGGATGGATGGACACATTTGAAGAGGACAGGGTAAGAGCTCTGCTGTGGAAAACCTCCACCTCTCTCTTACCTCTCCCCTCATCTCCCTACGCAAAGAAATTTTCCATCCTCCTGTGAGTCTTGCTCCAGAAAGATGGTCCTGGTCCTGCCCCTGTCCTCAGGCAGCACCTCCCTGCATTAAAGGGAGAATCCTCTCCTTAAAGAAATCCTTGCATTCAGTTCTTTCCCTAGAGCCATGACAGTCAGATTTTATTTAGCACCAAGGGGGGAGTGATAAAATGGCTTTGGTCTGCAGCTGTCATCCAGCCAAGGTCAAACCACCACAAAAGCCCAGCACACTTGGAGATACCCTGCAGATAATCTTGCTGGCTCAAGAGAGAAAACTCCACAAGGAGAGCACAGCAAAACATTTTGGTATTTTTTTAACTTAAAAGGTGGATGAGAAAAAGGGTGTGCAGCTCAGTAATTACAAATATAACGCTTTACAAAACTGTGAGATAGTAAAAAAACCCACCAATTAGGGTAACTCACCATATTTGCCAGAATGTAGTGGTACCCATTCCCATTTTTTTCAAGCTTGATGATCTGCAAGATAAAAACCAAGGATAATTAGTAGAGGTCAACTAAGGAAGAAGAATGGCAGTTATCTGCCTTTTCTCACTCTTATTTTTCCTTGCTGAGACTATTCAGCTGTGAGCAGGAAGACATAGCAAAAGAAAAGTTCACAATCTTATTAGAGGACGGCCAGAGCTTTCACACATGATGTCTGAGCAGCAAATCTGAAATTAGACTGGGCAAGATCCCCAAGAACATTGTACAGGCAGGGAGAGAAAACCAAACTTTTACCTACAGGCTTGGGGGAGCAAAAAAACCAAGCCTTAACAAGATTTGTATTTCGGACACCAAAGGAACAAATGGGGAGTTGAGTCCATGTGTCCTATGAAAGCAACTGAAATATTAAGCAAGACTAGAAAGCAATCTTGCACATCCTCCAAGCTACAGCCCCTGCTGCAAACACCTGCCTGGGAGAGATGGATGGAACTTTAGCTTATGGGTAAATTTTTCTTCTTTAGTGCACCAGTGTAGTTTCAAACTTCATGTCCAGAACGAAGCTGTTTGGGCAAGCCACAGAGGAGTTCCCTGCATGTTCATTGAGATAATTTATAGATTCATATGTATGGTGTCCCAAGTGCTTTGCCACTTACTCCTTTGTCCCTGACACTGCAGAGTCAGGTTTTTATTTTCTTTTATCAACACAATTGCTTACCAATCTGTAACAACTGAGTTTTCTATGTTAGCTGGAAAAGTTTCCCTTTCCTTTTCCACCTGTTTCAGATTTGCCTGTGACTGGGGGGAACAAAGGCACTGATCAGATGGCCCCTGTCTTTTTCTCCCTTGATTTAAAAAGAGTGCAGAAAGAATACACCTAAAAAGTCTATTATTCTTGCTGACTCCATTTTTTCATTGAAATTTCTCTGTATTGGTTTCCAGCAGCACTGTTAAATTCTTACTAGTTTACTAGAGTCAGATACCATCTGCGTTTGAGTCACTCTACATACAGAAAGAAGAAAGTGGAAAGAAAAAGGGCACCAAACCAACATGCCCTCGAAGCCTGTACAAACACAAGATTTGCCAGTTTTTGAGAGAACTGTGCTGTTTCCATTAGGTTTCTTGGCTGGCAACACTATCTCTTATTTCCATTGTCACATGAATTGATTCCCAATTGCTGCCTGCATTGCCAACGCACAGGCAAAATCTGCACAAACTGCAGCGAGGACAGAAAGATCCTCACAGCCAGAATGATCATAAAACCACTGCTGTGTCAGATTCAACCAGAAATCAGTCTGCCCAGAACTTCTCTCTGATACCAGGCTGGCAGCAGGTACCTGAGAAGTGTCAGACGAGGGCAGAGACTGATCCTCCCCATGGGACAGCACTCCCAGATCATCATCAGCAGTCATTTAGGGATTTCCAAATGGATTATAAATGAGCTGACACTTGCAACTGGTTCGTCTGCCTTAGCCTTTCTCTGATGAAGTGCTCTTGTATGCATAATAAAACTCATCTGGTTCTCAGCATTAACGTGGGGGTGGCAATTAACTCCAATGAAAGCTTCATTTAGAAGCAGTTCCTTACACAGCTAATGCCAGCTCCACCAGCTTCCTGCACAGGATCCCTCAGTGTGGCTTCTGCTGAGGTGTCTGGAGCTCTCAGAAAAAACCTCTGTCCACCTAAAGCTATGAAGATGTACACTTCATTATGGATGGCTTTCTGAGTATCTTCCACTGCCTGATCTAAGAAGCAAAACCAGAGCAAACTTGTCCCTTTCCATTCGTCAGCTGGGACTGACCTTTGCAGTAAGTCCCAGACCCTGTAGGAGGAAGGAGAATGTCTGGTGCACTGGGATGTCTAAGAATTATGATCCAATTCCCCTTTTCTCCAGTGTCAACAATAGCTGGCATTGGCTCCTTCAGCCCCAACTCTCCTTTGTTATTTTATGAGGTGCCAGAGCCGATGAACCGGAGAGGGCTGCCATCCAGCTCTCCCTGAGCTGTTAATCTTACAGCCCATCCACCTGAATTATGTAGCTCGTTTCCTGTGTTTTACACAGTTATTTGTGATCTTAATTTATTTTAAAACGCTTGCTCAGTCCTAATGTGTCTGGACAGCAGTAGCAAGCTGAGGTTATAATAGCATTTATCACTCCTCCTGACTGTGGTGAGAGGCTGTGCTGGGCTGCATGCTGATTGCTCACTTGGGCCACCTAGGTTTCATTACCCACTTCTTAATGGGCGAGTTTGACATCTATTAGAGAGAAATCCTCTCACAGTGAAACACTGGCAGAGGAGAAATTCCAGTTACTCATTTTAATGAGAGACAAGGAAGAAACAATAGAGGGCTTTGATGGAACACAACCCACCGAGTACTTATCCCATTAAGGCTACACAGCACAACCCCACGGCAACCTGCCCTGATCCAAGGCCTGGCTCTCAAATGACAGGTACCTCAGCAAAGATAAATCAAACCCTTGAGACAGGACACAGAGGGATCTCCCAGAGAGAAATCAGGCCATTTTTAACACCCTGAGCACTGGCTCCTCCACAGCTGTGGTCAGCGGAGCGTGAGGGCCGCCTTGCTTGGTGTTATTTGTGCTTTGTGTGCGGAGCAAAAATGAAAAGCAGCAGTGTGGGTGTGAGAGGCACAGGTGCTGGACAGTCATCCCCAGCTCTCCTGCTCACCATGGAGCACAAATCACAAATCTGCTGTCGCTGAGAGACAGAGACAGGCTTGTCAGGGAAGAAGATAAATGCGCTGAAATGTCCCCGGGAGGCTGAGGCAGCTCTTGGAATACATCAGACAGTCAGAGGGACAGGGCAAACAGCACAGTGACATTCCCACAGAGGCTGCTGGTGTGGTGAGCTGAGAGACCAGCCAGCAGCCCAAGTTAGAGCCCAAGTTACAGTCCCAGCTGAATTTCACATGATAATGAGATGAACACTTTCTTTGAATTCCTCCAGGCATCTGTACGCTATGAAAAACCTGGCATCACTTTCTCACACTGGGACAACTACCTCTGCTCTCAGAAATCCTGGTGGATTTGGAACAAAAATGTAAAAAAGCATGAAAATGGACTACACATCTAAAAAGTTGTTCACAGTCCTATCCTTCACTGGAGTGTTACCTCCCAGGCACAGATGTCTGCTGGAATTGCTCTGTAATTTTTGTAGTAAAACACAGCTTTGTACCTCTTCTCCCTGGGAACTGATATTTTTTATGGTATTGCAAAACAAATAATCACAGTATCTGGATTTTTAGTGTTGTTATAAATAGCTTTTCCTATATCTAGCTTTAACTCTTGCTCCAGTTATGTGAAGAAATTTGAAAGAAAGCCTTATTTTTCTGCTCATGCCAAGAAGACTAGGTAATACTTTACTATACAACTTCACATTATTTTAGACAAACCAAGCTTAGAAACCTGACACTATTAATCCTAAACATTTGACATACTCTAAAGAAAAGCCAAATTGACTGCCTAGGTCTCGTCAAAATGTTGTTCAACTGCAGCTGCTCCATAGCCAGAGAGAATATTTTACCCTCTGGAACAACCTGTTTTCTCTTTCATGAATGTGACCTTTGCTTTGAGGTTAAAACCTGCTCTGCTTTATTACAAGTAACAGAGGAGCACCCAGAGACATCCAGCAAGGATGGGTTGTGCTCCTCCCTGAGCTGTGCATCTGGTGAAATGTCAGTCCCTGTCCCAGACAGGGAGCAGCTGAAGTGTGAGACAGGAGATGACAGGTACCTTATGTGAAGCACGAGGTAAGAGTGAGCTGATTATGAGGAGTAAAGCAGTGGAAATTGCAGGGCACAGCCTGCAGAGCCCTTTCCAAACCCTTCCAGTGGTGGGGAAGGACTTGGCTGTAGGTGTGAGAGGGAAAGGTCTTGTGGCTGGAGTTGCAGTGTGGACCCAACCTGCCCCTGGGCTTGTATTTGTCTCCTGTCCACAGAAATCCATATTCAGGACAGATGTACCATAATCCTCTTGTCCTGCTGGCACAGGTGCGAGAATTTGGTGCAGCACATGGAGGCTGGAGGACCAGAGATCTGGCAGTGCCAATTCACACCTCCACCTTAACTCAAAAACTGGAGAAAGACTCTGCAGAATCAGGAGGTGCCACATCTTGTGCACACTGCTCGGAGGAATGAGCATGCAGCAAACTCACTGGGGAGCAAGGGGGTGCAAAGGGCTCAGCAAAGGAGTCAAACAAGTAGGGAACATGGAGCAGTGAAGCTCACACAGCATGAATTCTCACTCAGCTTTGCTGTTTCCCCAGTATAACACAACAGAGAAATACCTGCAAGCCCAGCAAGGCACACTCCCCAATTCCAATGAGAGCCACAAGGATCAGGCAAGAACGAGGAGAACTTCTCCAGGGAGAAACAACCCTTCCCAGCCTGAATGCAAGACCCTTCCCAGAAGGCCCAACCAGCACAACCTTGTTGAGGATGATGTTGAGCCTCTCAGATTCGCAGTCCACCACCACCAGCCTTTCCTTCTTCTTCTCCAGCTCCTGGAAGAGCATTCGGTAGCCCTCCTCTGTTGTTGTCAGGATGTTGACAGCTGTCACCTGCCAGTTCTTCTCAGCTGCAGTGTCCAGCACTTTCTGCAGGACTGACAACCCTGGGGTGGGGGAAGAAGGGGGAGAGACGGGTTTTAGTTGTGCAATGGCATCTTTCCATCCTCCTGACAGCCTGTGTAGCTGCCTCAAGCCAGGCTGGAGACAGAGTCACAGAGTACAGCAGAGCTACAGAGAGCAGCTAATGGTCTAGATCTGACCCAAACCCAGCTGGGCTAGAATTAATGACTCCTGCTTTGCCTGTCCTAGCACAGATGATTCTTGGTCTAATTTTTCTTTGTAATCGGCAGATCAGTCTCGTTGGTCAGGCCCTGCTGTGGGATTCAGATAAGAACTCTAATCCCTGTCTTCCTGTCTGTCACTGCCCAAATAACTTGATTTCTCTCAGCCATAGTTTTCTTCTCATCTTTGATCTGCTTAGGCTCTGTGCTCCTAGGGTTAGGGACACCCTCAGCACTCACAGCACACAGCATCCTTCTCTCTCGGCAGCATCTCATCAGGAGACCAGTAATTTTAGAATTATGCTGCCTAAATTACATGGACAGCTTTCTAGAGGAGATGCACATAGCAGTTCTCTGGAATTGTGCTGGACAACTCTAAATAACCCTGTGATTTTGGAATATTCATTGTGCCCATGCCTCATGGCAGCAGAAAGCAGGTGGGGTGCTTTCATACCTTCTCCTTGTCTCTAAAGCCCATCCTGTCCCTTCAGGGGATAATTATAACTTCCAGGGCAGAGATGTGAATCACCTTACATCTGCCCTATCCTCTACAAGTCTGCTTTGCTTGCAACCCCCAAACCTGGAGCTTTAAAGGCATCTGAGAGCTGGGAAAACTGAATCATGGAGCAATGAGCTCTCTAGCCCTGTTTATGGTTTAGAAAGTTAGATAACATCTTCCATTACTCCACAAAGGTTTTTGTTCTTTTACACAGAAAACTGACATGCACCAACATGGGAATTTGGAGTTTTCCAAGCTATCTGCCAGAAACACACATTTCACACCTGGCTGTGGGCTTAGGTGACATCTGAGCAAGTGTCCATTCATGTGGGACCTATTGAATAGAAACAATTTCCCCATTTCAAATTCCAAACCATTTGCACATCATGTATTTCCCTCTTGTTGGTGGGGCTCAGATCTGACCCCATGAACACACACCCCCACCCCCACACACCCACACCCACTGGGTCAGGCTGATGCTTCACTTAGCTCAATGCTCACCTTCAGCAGAAAGGGATATTTAGAAAAGAAACAGAGAACAGGGAAGGCATAGACTGAGCCAGGACCCACAACTTTTGGAGGTGAAAACTCCCTCTAGACCACTGTCTTTAACTGCCTGGCACCCCCCCACACACAGCTGCGGCTTACCCCGGTCAGCATCGTAAATGTAGACAAACTTCTGCCAGCTGTAGTGCTCGATGACGCTGATGAGGGCATCCTGGAGCTCTGGGCGCAGCTGGAGGACGAACTGGTTGGAGGTTTCCACAGGGAAGCTGGGCGTTATGAAGCAGACGTGCAGGGCCCCGCAGAAAGACGTGAGCATGTTGACAGTCCTCCTCTCATAAAACCCAAAGATGGCATAGACGCCCTTGGAGAACTGCGAGCAGACTGCAGGAGCAGAGGGGAAGGTTGTGAGGGCAGAACATCAAGGAGGTTTCTCAGCAATGTCACCAAAATAAACCTTTTTCCTGAGGTGAGCTGCAGGGTCTCTCTGGACTAGATAGTTTTTCCCGAGATGGGTGGGTTGGTGAAGGCAACCTGTGAAGAGCAGGGCTTGTGGCCATGGACTGCCCTGCCCTTGGCCTCCACAGACCTGCTTTACTTTAGATAGGAAGAAATTACTCAAAAGAATGAAATCAGTGTCCCCAGGGGTCTGCTGAAGATTTTGCTGCTTCTGGTGTAAAATGAGTTATCTGAACATGGAAACCCCTCGGCAGAAAGAGGCTACTGCAGCCCTGGATGCATTCATGGAACACCAGGAAAGCCTTTGCACAGCGGCACAGCCCTTTGTGACCAACAACTCCAGGGGGAAACCATGGGTTTGACCTCAGGAGCTGAGGAAACCAGGCTGAGAGGGCATCTCAGCAAAGGTTCACCGAAGTTCAATGCAGCCAGAGCACAGCTCCGGGGGGATCTGTCCTGGGGCATGAGCTGCTGGCTCTGAGTCAGAGCCTCTGGCACTGGGAGTGTGTTGGTACTTGGGAACACAACTCTGGCAATTTCTGGTTTCCTCACAAAGCCATGGAGACAGGGCTGTGAGCCCAGTGAGATACCAGCAGTGTCCTGGGAGGTCTCCAGCAGGAGGGTAGCTGGGTTCCCTGGCAGGTGTCTGCCTGTCCTCAGCCCCTGGGGCTGTGCTGTGCAGGGAGGGCTCCCTCAGGCTGGAGCCCTTCTCTGGAGAGCCCCTAATGAGATCGTGGGAGCTGCTGGGAAAATGCCTCAGGATCTCAGCGAGACAGAGAGAGTTCACACTTTGGGTTGTAAAACTTAGCCCCTGAGACAGTCAGAGTCATTTAATATCACCCCTGTTTATGGCACATCCCAAGTTACCATCAATAAATCTCCAAGCCGGAGGTGGTGGCAGTGACAGCACTTTTCCTGTGTCAGAACTCTTGGCACCAGTGTTTCCTCCTCTTGTCACTCTGACTCTGAAGACCTTTGGCTGTGACATTTATACTGACTCGACACTTCACACATCACTCGCCCGCTCTCCCAACGTCAGTGCAGGCTGAGGAGTTGGATGTGACATTCTGGGGTCCCCTGGCAAGTGCTCTGCACTGCTTGGGAATCCCCTGACCTGGTTTTTGCTGCTAACTGCCAGTACAGAACCTTCTGCATGTGAGGCTGGAGACAGGCTCCTAAACAGGAGCTTCTTGCATCCTTAGCTCCAGCAGGGACCCAAAGTCAATTCTGGCTGGCTTACAGCCATCCTGGAAATGATTGTCTTGCTCCTCACTTGGCTGCTGCCAGCACCAAACATTCAGAGGGAAGAGCAAGAAATCCTCCTTCCCGCTGTGCAAAGCAAGTCCCTGCTCCCGTCTCACCCCCGAAATGAAGCAGCCAGGCTTCGTGGTGGTGCTGAGAGCTGAGAATGGAATCTCATAAAACTGAAGAAATTTTTTCCTTTGTCTTGGATCTGAGCCCAGTCTTTGGGCATCCCAGTCCCGCAGTTTGTTCGCAGGGTCGCTCATCCTCTTTTCACTGATTAGCACCTGTGATCTCAGCAATTCCTCCCACAAGGGAGTTTGCCATTCTGCAGGGCAGGGACGCCTCAGAAAGCCCGAACCCAGACGGAAATAACCCCCTCTTCTCTTTATTTTCACAGCAGTGCCTCTCTTTGCAATCAGCAATTGTGTCTGTGTCAGCTGGAGGCACTGCCCTCATCATGAGACTGACACATTCAGGAAAAAAAGTAGCAGATACAGATGGAAATAGTCTGAGCATCGTTTCCATGTGACTGGAGCAGAGGGTCTAATGAAGGGTGCGAGGTACCATATGTGAGAGATCAGAACGTGATCTCTGGAGACCCAGCCTTCAGCCTCTCTGAATGATTAAAGAGACATTTTCGGGACAGTTGAACAATCCTCTACAATTATTAATCCAGACAACAAACTTAGCTGGCTTGGTTTGTTTTGTTTTAGACAAGGCATGGCTTCCTTGGATTTCTTTTCTATTCAAAAGGAATCTATCATTTTTCGTATTTTATTTTTTTTTTAACTTTGTGGTTCAGTCACGCTCAGGCATCCCTCCTACGCTGTTCTGAGACATCATCAGTGCCAGCATTTGAAACAGATTGTACCAAAGACAACTGGGAAAGTGAACACTCTTTATCATTAGTAAGTTTGGAAAGAACCCTCACTTGCAGGATAAGAGGAGCCATGGAGAAGGCAGATAATTTGGAAAGAAAAAAAAAAGGCCAAAAGTTATCTCCCAAAGAAAAACAAAGAAACTCTTGTGTCAATTAATCTGGAAAAATGAAAAGGGAGAACTGTAGCCACCTTTCTGGGACTGAACTTGGCATAATGTAAAAGCAGTGGCTGCAAAATTATGTAAATCTCAGGGCTATTTTAAATTACAGATGCTCCAAATGAATTTACACAGCAAAGCTAAAAAGAAATTACTTGCTTGTTATTTAATACTCTAAGAGATTGCTGGAACTTCTTTACATTTCCTTTAATCATTTTATGAAGCAAATTTGTTAATTATTCTGCTCTCATTTGATTGCTCTGCAATTTCCTAATAATCTACTACTAAGAATTGTAAACCTTAGGTAGAGGAAACAAATATTTTAAGCTCTCTTTGTTTTTTGTAGTGATGAGCAGTCACTAGCCTCTGACTGATGGATTTCTAAAAAGATTAAGAAACATAAAAGGGATGAAGATTGTACTGGAATGCAAGGTCCAAGAAGCTGAGCCCTTCTGGTCACTTGGCTGGTGACAGCATCACCCTTTCCAAGCCTTGTACCAGCTCTCTGTGAGCAGCTGGCTGGCCCCAGCCCAGCTTTTCCTGCAGAGGAGAGCTGCAGGCAGCCTGGAGACCAGCTCCAGAAGCTGAATTTGGACAGTTCCACCTCGAGCTCATTCCTGCAGGCAGGAATCTGGGTGAAATCCAACAGCACAAATGTTTGCCTATCCCAGGATGTGAGCACGACTGAGGAGGGTTTGCTTGGATGCAAATGCAGACGTCTGTGACTGTTTGTATGTGCTGTTGTGGCCCTGGGCTGCAGGGTGGGAAAGGACAGAGAAGTCAGTTCTGGGCTGTACCTGTGTCGTGTCCTACACTGAACTTGTGATTTATTACAGAAGAGTTTCCCTCTAAAGTAGCCCTCAGAAAATATAGTCCATAATGAATGATAACCATGGGAACTACTACTGTGTTCTCCCTGATCAGTCTTGTTTAATTGATCAGCTTGGGATTTGTGGCTGAGGCATTCCCAATGTGTGCTACACCCCACATCCCTCCTTCTCCAGGCACAGGATTTCTCCCTGAGATTTCTAGTGCTGTTCAGCAAGGAAAATTGGGTTAAAGCAGAGGCATTAACAAGGTTGTCACCTGGTTATGAAGAGACAATCCAGTGACAGCCACGTGCTCTCTGGACACACCTCTGCAGACTGCCTCTTGCAGCCAGGTGAGGCAAGAGCTCATCTGACTGCTCTAAAAACTTTTCTATCTTACAGCAAAAGTCAAAATAGCTTGTGAGTTAGTTAAAAACTGACTGATGTGGTAGAACAAGCAGGGGAGGCTGCCCCTCTCCCCCTGTGGAATGGTGGCCATCGGGGAGCTGAGGTGTCCTTGAATTCAGATGGGGAAAAAGGCATCTGTGAGTCACTCACTTGGAATCCACAGACTCTAGGATTTCTAGTCCCACAATGTTTTTCAAAAGCTCTCTTTTCATATGGAAATATTCAAGGTAAAGAATGTACATCAGAGAGAAACTGATTTTACTGAAAGCACACACAGGAGAGGACACCTATTTGGGAGCTGAGGAGAGGCAGCTCTGGCCACCTTTGCAGATGCTTCCAAGAAAGAGAAAAATACATCAGTAAATACATCAACACACACAGCTTTAAATTGCACAATTTCTCTGTGGAAGAGGAAAGCAAAAGAGGTGTTTTGAGTCTGTAAAAATTCATGGTAGAATTTTTTTGTTGGCTGCAGCTCGTAACCAGAGCAAGTAGATGAACAGAATTTATTTCTGCATTAGGAGAGTCAGAGGTCTTTTGCAAGCAGGTGCTTGGCCTGATCCACGTTGTTGTGGGTGAAAGGCAGATGTCAGATAAAACAGATATCTCTTTTAGGTTTTGGTTAAAGATAACCCAAAAAGCTTCCCTCAGAAACCCTCACCACAAAGAGGGGCTGAAATAGGATTTGAGGCAGGAGGAAGGGCAAATGGGCTACACAGAAGGATGGAAATGAGGATTTGGTCTCCAGCAGTGAAAACTGTGCATTCTGCTGAGAATCTGCAAACAAGACTGCAAAAAGAGAACTGCTCTCCAGGGGCACAGCTGGGGAGGAAGCCTGGTAGGAGATCCTGGCAATTGCTCATCTGCCATCTCCTTTAGAAGCAGAATTTTCACCATTTCACTGAGTTTAAGACTAGAAAGGGACATTAGATCATTTCTACTGACTGTTGTATCTCATGGACTATTAAGTTTCACCCAGCTACCCCTGGAGGGAGCCAATAATATGGCTTAGTTGACTCTTAGGAGATTCAGCTGCTGCATGTGCCTCTGTCAAAGAACAGAAGTAGCAGTGACAGTGCTAATACCCAAAGCCACAAGAGCGGTAAAAAACCTGATTAAATGAAATATCCCCAGATGTTCCTCACAAATTACTCATGTTCTCACTTGCAAGAGGGGACAGACACCCCAGATGGCCCCTGCCAGATCTCAGAGGCCTTCCTGACCCTGGAGAATGTCATGGCACCTAGGAGGGAACCACTGTATCTTCTCCAGGAAAGCTATTCCTACAATGCTGAGCTGCACATGAGACCAAATTATTCCCCACAGCCCAAACAAAAAAATAGAGAACATATAGATTCCAGAATAAGAAGAAATCTTTGAAACCCCTCAACCCAGCACACACCAAAATGAAAAAGTGTCTTTTAAAAATTGCAAGGTAAGTGTGGCCAGACTTTGAGGGTAATAAAACAGTGATCTCAGTTATGTCAGTTATCCTCTGCAAGCTGTTAGAGATGAGCCCTGCAATGCCTGCAGCCCCAGTATCATCTTCATGTGCCCAAACCTCCTGGGACACAGAACCAACACCCTCATTTGCAGCAGAACATACTCATTGACAGCAGTGGTGTCAAGAAACAGCTCCCACATGCTTCCCTTTGCTCACTTGGAGTGTGCCTGTGCACATGTGGGAAAGAGGAGGGAGGATATGCATGCATAATTAATCCTCAGCCTGCCCTGCCTGGAGGCGACCCTCACGCGGTGATGGAGAACCTGACATCAGGTTGGCAAAGCTGGTGGGGTTCCAAGGAGGGAGCTCTGGTGCCTGCTGCAATTAGGCTCAGCTCAGCTTTCCTCCGAATGTTTGTCCTCACAGCTCTCCACCGTGGCGTGGGTGCCGGAGCGCGTCTCTCCAGCACATCCCAACGACAGCATGTTCCCACAGATTTCTGCAGCAGGGGAAAGCCAAACAGATCCTACACTCCCCCATTGTTCCACTCGTGTGTTTAGCTGACAGCAGATATGGCCCACATATTTGATCAACTGCAAATCAGGCTGATGTGCTATTACAAGGAATCCATGGTTTTATTTCGAATATACAAAAGGCACAGAACAGTGCTCCCTTCCATCATTTCCCTGCACTGCTGCTCTAATGATCCTGGAAGCTGGAAAGTAGTGTTGATTTTTACATAAAGATCTGCTTTCCTTCCCTCATATTTAAACAATAATCTGTGACTGAAGAGCTGCTCATAAATGCATATGCTGATGGCTTCGAGTTTTTCAGTGAAGTTTGCTGGCCTAACAAATAAGTCTTAGTTTGCCTGGCTGACAAATGATAAGTTTCCCTTGAGATCAAATTGGATTTGGGGTACTTCTTTCTCACACAACACTGAGATTTAGGAAACAGAAATGGTGGTTTGGTCACCAAAAATTAACAACAGGGGCTGTCAGTTATTTAAGTGAACTTTTGAATTAAAATTGTGGTGGTGGAAGATAGAGTCATGGGGAGTTGACTTTAATTTCTCTAAGGGACCAATTGAAGGTCCTTGCTCTTCTACTTGAGTACTTCACATCTTGAAACCCCTTTTTATTTTTCTACTGGAGTCTTTGAATGCAGTTCTTATCCAGCATAACTACAAAACAGAAGGAAAAAATCCAAATATCAAAGGTCTTAATGAGGTCACTGAACTTGTTGAAATAAGGAAAGAAGGAAAATGATGATGTTTGCATCAAGATTCTACTTGCTTCCTTTATTTGTTTTTAAAAGTATTTTTACTTTGGGATTGCTAATACTTTGTTGAGTCACATATAACCAAGAATTAAATGTATTGAAGGGTTTACAGTCAATACAAACTATTTCTGAGCACTTTTAATAGGAATTAGATGCAAATCCCCAATGAGGAAGACACTGAGATCAGAAGCCTCCTTAAGAGGGTCTCATTTCTTCTGTGGGTAGAATTAGATTATTATTCTAATAGGGACAGTTTGGTTAATGAGGATCCTGTGGTTAACAGATCAGATTATGTGTAAGGAGAAATGGGTCCATTGCCATCTCAGTGTCAGGTTTGTTATTTAATCATTGTTTGGATCTTTGCTTGTGAGGCAACTGCTTTTCTCTGAGCCCATCTGTTCCAGTCTCCTCGGTCAGAGGTGACTTTTGCACTGTGCTCATACAGACCCATTCCTGAGCTGGCAGCACTGATGCCATGCTCTCAAGCTGTGTAAGGCTCTTGTTGTCTACTGCCTTCATCTCTTCAGTGTCCCATACCAGAGCCACAGCTTTTCCACAGCACTCCCTGATTTCATAACTTAAAAACAGAAAAGACGTGCAGAAGGGCTCTGGTGCCTGGAAAAAACTCCGCATTTTTCAGCTCTTGTAAAAGGTCTGACCTTTCCACTTTATCTCATTGTTTAAATGAGAGTGTTTTCCTCCATGCCAGTCTGGTTCCTTTCTGGGGGACAGCTAGCAAACCCATTTGGGATACAGTTTTCTGAGAGCCTTTTGTGACATATTTTGTCTTGGAAAATCTTAGAATCATGGAATGGTTTGGCTTGGAAGGGACCTTAAAGATGTGCCAGAACTGTCTGACACTGTCATCAGGTCTGATGGGCAGTCCGGCTTTTTGCTGTGTCCAGAAAGAAGCCAGCAGAAGATGCTGCTGTGCTGGGTTCCCCTGGAGCAGCAGGAGCTCTGCAAAAGCAGCTGAACTCTCCTAAGCCACAGCCCTCACCTTGAGTTCCCCTGCGGCTCCAGAGGGAAGCAGTGACCCCTCAGAGGGCCCCCAGCTGCAGATGGATGTTCCTATGGGACCCATGGACTCAGGAAGACCGGAGATCCCTGCTCTCATCTACCCTTCCACAATGAAATTGAAAACTCATGATTTGTCCTCATTGAACTCTCTGTGTCTGAAGCAGAGACATAAATATTAAAACAAGATTACTACAAATGGAAAAGCGACAGCGACATTGTAAAAGGAGATGAGGAATAAGGGTTGGACCAATTTTCCTTCTGCTTTTTTATTAGATGGCCTTTTGTGTTATATTGGTCCTTCTGAAGACAGTGCTATACAAGGAAGACGAAGTACAGGATCATGGTGTAGATTCTGCTGGGAAATATGAACAGCAACAGAGGGAAAGAACAGAGCACCAAACCCCCAGCACATTAATACACTACACAGCAAACCTCTCAGTTCACCACAGCATTCAATTCTGTAATTCTCCTGGCCTGTAAGTGCTGAATTATTGAAACAGTAAAAAGAGGGGAGTGAGGAATGGGAGGGGGGAAGTTAAGCAGTGGCAGAAAGCAAATGTGTCACATGGAGAGGGTCTTGCTGCAGATGAAGTATGTTTTATCTTCAATAGCTTCTTTTCTTTCCCTAATACATTGCATTGGTTCATAGACATTAAAGCCTCAGACTGTCTTCAGCCTCAGATTGGAGAGGTATCTCAGGTAATCTCAGGTGGAGATTTTGTAAATGCCTCTCTTGAAACTGTCTGCAGAACTTCATACTTACCAAGGACAAAGATTCTCCAAACAGAACCTCTGTCACACAGGACAGAGCACCATGTCCTTGGGGGCTAAGCCCACCAGCTGCCACGTTATTTATAAACATTCACATTTTCTATCCACTTTCAGGGCTACATTACAGCTATCTGCTGAGTGAGCAAAGCAGATGCTCCAAAACCTACATGTGCTATCGCTGCCCCAAAAGTGCCAGCTCTTCTGCAGTCACTGGAGCCATTGGTTTTCTGGGAAGAGGAGAGAAAGGCACAAACCCAGCAAACTGCTCTCAGCACACAAGGATTAAGCTCTAGAGCACAACCCTTTTGTGCTACCTGGTTGCACATTGTGTTCACCTGAGGTCTGTGAAAGCACCAATGGGTTTGAAACATATTTAACATCTCAGCAAGGGCTGAGTTTGGTGCAGAATGACAAGATCCTCTGACATCTGAGAGTGCTGGGTTTTGTGGGCTTAAGTGCCTCCCTTGGTGGCTCTTTGCTGTAGTCACGTCTTGTAGGGTTTTTATTTTCCCTTTTCACATTAATGTTCCGTTCCATTGTGCTCACAGCTTTGTTCAGAGCTACTTAATGTCAGGGGGAATATTACCATTTCTTCCCTCCCATTAGAACAGCTTTAATCCTGTCTGCAGTGTGAGGGCAATGAATGATAACAGTTACAACATTTTGATTTCTGCAGTGCCTCAGAGCACCAGGTTTCACGGAAAATCCCAAACAAACAAGTTTAAGCTTGAGATCTTTTAAACTCAGTGGGAGACTGTGTTGTCTGGGGAGCAGGGAGGCAGAAGTGTGACAGATGGTGAGATCTGGACCTATGGTTTGCAATTTTATGGTCTCTGGTGGAACTTCTGTGCGAGTTGCTCGCTGTGGGTGGTGGAACAAACAGTTTACATGGAGTGCATCCAGTCAGGGTGCCCAGATGGAGCTTCTGCAAAGGGGAGACACTTAAACCAGGCCTGCAAGCAGCTCTAGAGGCCAGTTCCCTCTCGTGGGAGGTGAAGACATCCATCCCTCTGAGTGATGGGAATGGTGGGGATGCAGGAACTGGGAGAACACTCCTCTGTCCCACTGCTCCCACAGACCTGTGGGTAAACATGGAGCCCTTTGGGAATGTGACCCAAAATACCAAATATCAGCCTGGCTACGCAGCAAGACCTTCAGCACAAATACAGTGGAATTTGAGATTTTTTCTAAAAAATCTTGGGTGAAATTTGTGTCATTTTACCAACATGACAGAGGGGACTTTTACAGCTACAGTTTTCTCCTGAACCTGCACTTGGACCCACAAAAATCATCTCCCATAGCAAACTCACAGGGCTGAGGAGAGGACCAAGATGTGGGAGAAGCTGCAAAGCACATCACCAGTTATATAAAATAACCTTAGATACACATCTTTTGCCTAAAAGACCTTTGGGCAACCAAATCCCTTTAATGTTAGTGACAGGGGCTTTCAAATACAAAGCAAAACTTCAGGAAAGGTTTTTCAACTGGATGTTTTACTTGCAGAGCTTGATATGTCATAATAAAGATTTATGCTAATGAAAGATAAAAAATCATCAACTCTACACAGAGGCCAGTGAAGACACCAGGAGCCTCTCAGTTACCCTGCTGTGGGACTGAGAAAATAACCTGGAAAATGGGATGTGTGGCTTAGGGAGAAGAATGTTAGAGCATCCTTAACATTAGGAAAACACTGAGATCCCTTCCTGACATGCCTACTTACAAGCAAACACCTTCCCTACTGATTTCTATTCTGGGAGAATTTTTAAGCTGATGGAGAAAGAGACTCTCTGGTGAGCTGCAGAGAGCAAGAGAGATCATGTAAGACACTCTGCATAAATGCAAATTGCAGGGAGGCCAACCAGGGCACAGGAAGGGGAGTTGCTGCAGACCTGGGGGTTGTTCATCACTCCAGAGCAGTGACACTGCTCTCACAGATGCAGGCTCTGCCTCAAGCAGTCACTCAGTGCAAACCAAAGCTGATGACATGATTTAGGCAGCTAGTGAGAAAACCCCACTGCTTCTCAGCAGAAACTTTACCTGTAAAATATTATTTAGACAGAAAAGCAGCAGCAGACTGGGGGATGCTGATTTGTACCACTTCTCACAAGCATCAAAGAGTCTTTCACCACGTGCTGCTCAACACTTCTGTTGACCTTACAGAGAAATGCCTCTAAAGAAATCCATTTGTCCATGAAACCAGGGTCACTTGCCAGCCAGGAGCAGGCAGGTCTTGCACAGAGAGGCACCAGGAGCACCAGCTTTTCAAGGGGTGGAAACATTCCCTGGATTTAACAAATGTTGTGCAAGACAGATGAGCCATGGAAAGCTTCACACTTCAGGTGTTGGACTTGCTTCCCACAAGGAAAACTGGGCAACAACACCATATACTGGACTCTAACTGCACAGCTAAAGTGACCACATGGATGGCTAAAGGAATAATTAACCTAATTAAGGCACCATTCATTCCAGAAGCCTCTGGAGGAAAGGCAGGTGGAACTTCCAGCTACAAGAGAAGGTTGGCAGGGCAGAGGCTGCTGCCACAGGTGGGAAGAACCCAAATAAAAACTTTGTGTGGAAGAGCAGGCAAAAAGAAACACCCCTGGGACAGTTTTTTTTCTCTTGGTGTTCACAGGAAGCCTGAGGTGCAATACAAAACCTGTGATTTTACACCTCTGGGACTGCCCTACCCAACCTGTGAGGGCTGTGATTTTCTTCTCTCTGTACTGCAACCCACTTTCAGTGCTGAATGTGGCAGAGAGGAGTGTGCAGTGCAGCCTTCACTTCGAGCTCCTGACCCTCCTGCTGGAGTAAAGATTCATTTCCCTGTGAGAGAAATTCTTTCTGGCTGCCCGTATTTAACATGGCAGTGAACATCTGCAGTCATATTTTTGTTGTGATCATTCCTCTGCACTGCACATTCCTCTAGTCCTGACAGTAGAGCAGTGTCAGCTGAGAGCCTTGGTGGCATTTCCAAAACATGCTTAAATTATGAGTTGGCTGCTCTGTCCCTTCAAAGAAGAGATGTTGGGATGATCCTTAAGCTTTTGCTAATATATACTGAAAATTTTTCTCCTGTGACAATTTTACCAGTGTACTCCTGAGGAAAAATGCTTTTCTGGCATTGTCTGAGGAGCAATGGAAGAACTGGGGTGTCATGTGCAGCTTTGGTTGACAGAGGGTCCTCTGTTCCTGTATCCTCTGTCCCTGTATCCTCTGGCAGCACCCTGATGGTGCAGCTGTAAATCCATGGCTATAATCCACTTGCATCCTCCTGCAAACTTCTTTCTTGAACCTCTCATGTACTGAGAGCTGGGGAAATCATCAGCTTTCTGCCTGGTTGGAAATATTAGTCCGTGCAACATAAGTAAGACAGCTAAGAAAACCTTTATTTCAGTGTAGAAAATATGTCTACATTATGGTTTCCCTGGTAACTACATCGAGGCCAGCAGAATTACACTGGGTTTAACTGTGGTCTAGTTTTGTCAGCTGGGAAACACATCATGTTTCCTGCAGGAGGCTGCAGGGATACAGCACCTGATTTGTGGGTGCACTCAGCTGTGACTTGCTGCTAAAGTGTGCTTGCTTCCCATCTGCTTGAGCACAGGTCACCAGGTCCTCCTCAGATGCATCCTCAGGCATGAAACCAAAAGGAATTTGTGATAAAAGACCCTCAAGAAACTTTTCATGACGTCATTATTGGAAAAATCCTTTGAAGCAAATGGATGGGAAAGAACAGAAACCTGAGGGGTTGTGAAAGCTGGATGGGAAAGAGGAACGGGGGGAAAGGAGATGCAAGCTTGAGGTTCATTGACGGGAACTATTTAAATTTCAAAATCAATTGGAGCTTTAAAAGAGAAAAACAAGGATGAAAGTCAGTGTGAAGGAGGGCTGAGTGTGGGTGCATTCAGAGATCCAAGGGTCAGGTGCCTTTTTCTGGCAGGTGGGGGAGGAAAATGGGCATCAACCTCTGGGTCACTGTTTTTCCTCTCTATGAATGGAAAAAGTAACATTTCCCCCCTCTTTAATGCTGACAAGTTTTAGCTAAGATGGGTATTTCCAAACCTCACTTCCTGAAGCCTGGCAGCCTGTCCTCCATGAAGGTTTTTAACCTCATTTCACAGCTGGACAGACAGAGGCAGCCACCTGTGCAAAGCCACTTTGGGGTGGCACCCAAGTGCCCTCACAGGGACTCCTCTTTGTCAGACAGTGAAGAACAGGCTCTTTGCAGTGCTTTGCCAGTAGGATGCTCACGTTTCCCCAGGGAAAAGCCCTTCCCCAGTGGAAGGTGCCTGCTCCACGGGGCACTGCCTGTCCCCGTTCGCTCCTCTCGCCCATCCTTTCGGAGGAGGGAGCAAACAAGGTGCTGACAGCAGAAGGAGGCAGCTCTGCAGTGTGTGATGCTCCTCTCTGAGCACACACAGACTTGGCATCTCACCCTGGGCTCGGGGATTTTGTGGCCAGCTGTTGAGTGGGCACTTTGCAGCAGGACTCGTGTAGTGGCTTTAGCACTAAACCCATCGCAATTCCCCTCACAGCCCAACCTCAGCTGGGCTGCAGGGAAGGACGACAGGACATCTGGCCTGAAAGACTGGAGACCTTCCCAGAACAAAGCCATGCCCCCTCCAATGCCTTTTGTTTGGCTCTCTCTGTGTGATTTCACACTTTATTAGCTTTTAAAAAGCACAAGGCTATCGAATGGCTTGACTTCCAGCACGGCACTGGGTGCCCAGCTGCTGGCTTTGGGGACGAGTAAGTGCCAGGCATTGGTTTCTGGGCCAAGAAAATCTCTCCCTGTGGGGCAGGGATGGTTTGGACCAGCAGCTCTGTGGACCTCAATTCAAGTTTATCCCATCTCCAGTCCTCAGTGGAGCAAAGCGGAGTTATTTTTCCTGTATGAACTGTGGGTCCCAGA
The DNA here is from genome assembly GCA_013396995.1 of Dicaeum eximium. Lineage (NCBI taxonomy): Eukaryota > Metazoa > Chordata > Aves > Passeriformes > Dicaeidae > Dicaeum > Dicaeum eximium. Next base: position 295,850 of record VWZP01009193.1, read on the forward strand.
TAAATGAAAATGTTGGAAGAGAAGTTGGCCACCTTTGCCACAAAACTTGCCCCATTCCTCCATCACACTGACATACCTTTTGTTGCAAAACAGAGCATCTTTAAGAAAGATATAAAGACCCACTTTTATGGACAATCTATATTTTAGGATCATGCTTCTAAATGAAATTTACTTCAGTGCTTGTACAGACTCTTCAGTTCTGGTTGGAAGCCTCCTACTTTATTTTCTAGGCATGAGATCTTATATTTGTTCAGCACCTAACACCTAGGGGAATCTCAAATTGTAGCTACTCAGTTTTTAGCCTTCTCCCTTAAAAAAATTAAACATATTCTTGAAAGCTACAAAGCAACTGGCCAGGCTTTTGATGATCTTTCATTAAACAGAAAGCAAACATTCAAATGGTCCATTGGACAAGCAAAGAATCAATTTATTTGAAAAAAAGTTACCCTAGACACCCGTTATTTTAGTACATTTTACCATTAAAGGTTTGGTAGGCTTTACTTTTAGCATCTCTGAGATAAAACTAATGCCAGTGGAACAGATCCAATACAGGCAACAAAGCTGGCTGAAATTTCTCATCACCTTCTTTCCCCCTTCAAATGAAAAGTGAGGCTTGATCAAAAGCAGGAAGTTGCTGGTTTTGACAAAACAGCCTGATTTTCCCAGGGAAAAACAAAAGGGGAAAAAGTTTTACTGTTAAGTCAGAACATTAAAAGATAAATTCTGGGACGCAATTAACCCTCCTCCCCTGCTCTGGATTGTAAATTGCTCTCCAAGAGCTGGCAGTGTTCTTTCCCCCTCGAAGAGATGCTGCAAGGGCAGTGAGCCAGAGCAGCAGGGATAAATGTGAGATGAGAGGTGGAGAATATGGGGTCAGTGGAAATGTTGCCAGTGTGCAGGTTCTGCTGCAGGTGGGAAGTTCAGCCACTCCCAGAACTCTATCTCTTGAGAAACTCACCCTTATTTCTGTGTGTATTTGCACTTGCTCAGCACCCAGACAATTTCTGCTCAGCACAGCACGTGGTCTCTGTCCTGTCCTGCTCACAGGGGGATGTTTCCTTCTGTGCCACGGTGTGTCCGAGCCCTCAGCCCTCTGCTCCCCACTGCCCCGAGTGCTCGCCTTTCCCTGCTCTGACAGGTACAGCCACATCTCTCCCCGTCCTTCAGCTTTATCCCTGCTTTGTCACCCACCCTGGAGCACCTCCTCATCAGGCTCAGCAGTGCCCCACAACCCTTCCCCTCCATGGGGCATGGCTGGCTTTTTCCACAACCCTGTCCCTGTGGTGCAGGAGCCCTCGCTGTCCCAGCGCTGTTGCAATAATGAGCGATGCAGGGACCCCAGGCAGGTGCAAAGGAGTGCTCTATTGCCAAAAACCCAGCCTTTTTAAAGCAGCCAGCCAGCTATCAGTTTACACAGTTTTGAGGCACAACAAGCCCAAGCCAACCAACCACCAAACATCACATTGTAGACATGATGTGGACATGATGTGGACATGATGTGGACATGATGTGGACATGATGTGGACAAGATGTGGACATGTGGCAGCCACGCAGTACGTCCCTCACATCTCTCATGTCTCTCACATCTCTCCACCCCATTCCAGCTGAGTCACTCTCCCACAGTTCCCTCCTCCTTAGCCTAAGTAACAGGCCAGAGCCATGGTAAAGGCCTTCCCTTTGTAAAGCCTTCCCTGTGTGTCACACAGCACTGCAAGGCTGTGACACAGGTGCATGGCTGTGAGCAGCCCCGTGGTGCTGCAGCTACAGGAGCACACACCCCTGCATTGTGCCCCTCCAGCATCCCCCAGTCCCTTCTGCCACGCACTTCCCAAATCCTCCTTTCCGCATCCCAGCCCTGCACACACACAAACACACACAAATCCTTCCATTAGCTAAATCCCAGGTTTTTACAGCGCCTTTCTCACACGAAGCCCTTCCTTATCACCCTGCTCACAGGCGCCTGGGCTAATCTCTCTCCCTGTGCCACGCATGGCCACCCACTTATCTTCTCTCTCTTCTACACAAACACACACACACACACACACACACACACACTTTTTTACACAGAGACTAATCCTTCTCAGTGCCACACACCTCAGAATCCTCCTTAGGACGCCCCCTCCACACTGAGTAATCCCTTTCGGAGTCTCGCACACACGATCCCGCTGACAGCATCCCTCCACACGCATCCACGGCACGCTTCACACACACAGCAACTTCTTTGTGTCACACACACCACCACCCCCCCTGCCTGAAGCAGATATTTTTCCTCAAGTCTGACACGTGTGTGTGAACCTGCCCTCAGTGCAGTAAAACCAGCATATTTTTAAAGCGAGATAAACCAATGTAAATGAGATGTTTGGGGATGAAACCTTGGGATATTTGGGTAACTGTCCTGATAAATGGAGATGTTGTCACGTGAGAGATTGTAAAGGATCTGGCATGTTTCAGTGCAGGGAAGCAAACGCTGAGAGGGGATGTGTTGCTGCTTATAAAAACCTCAGAGGGGTAAACACTAGAGAAGAGCTATTGATGCTAAAGGACAACATTGGCATGAGAACAAGTGAGAATAAACTAGTCATGAATAAATGCAGGCTGTGAACCACTGAGAGATTTGTAACCATGGGAGGAGAGCAGCTTGGGTTTTGCTTTCCAAAGGGAGCACTGGGGCAAAAGCAGGGCTGGTTTTGTCTGCAGCATCATTTTTGTCTGAGCGCGCAACCCCGAGGTCCCTTCCCATGCTGGAATCACACCCTGCTGCACCTACCAGCAGGGGTTAACAATGCAAAAGCACTTTGTTCCTTGCCTTTTTCTCCTCCTCTGCAGCAGTGGGGTGGGGAAATGGAGCAGAGAGCTCTGTGCTCCGTGGAAGTGCAGGCGCAGCACCCAGGGGTGCTGAGGCTGCTGTGGCAGGCACAAAGCACGCTCCTGTTTCCTCAGCGCACATTTGCATTCCAGGGGCACCCTGCCTCCACTGCCTGCCTGTCTCCAGAGACACGGAGCACCTGACATGTCTGGTAGGAATCACACATCTGTGACATGGATAGAGAAAACCACAGGGAAGTGAATATTTAGTGGACTGCAAACGCTGCTGCAGGAGCCGGTATCTTCCCAGGAGCAAATGTGCCGGATGTTTTCCTTTGCTACACTTGGTACAGCAGATGAAGGAGATGTTGGCTGAGCACTGTGAGAGAAGCTGCAGATATAGAGGTCCCTACCATCTGTGTAAAGATTTTAAAAAAATCTCTTTGGAAAGGGGCGGAGGAAACCAAGACATTTAAAATTTTCTGTGTCTCTCACATTATCAACCATGGAGCTCTGCCCTGTGGGACCGAGCAAACTCTGCTTATGCTGAAGTCAATGACTTAAAAAAAAAATCTTGAGGTCTTGGTAAACTGAGAATTTTTGAAAGTGTGGCATTTATCAAAGTGTGGGTGCCTTTTATTAGAGTGGAGAGTGAGGGCAAGCAAGTGTCCCCCAGGCAGAGAGGGCTGCAGGGGCAGGAGGAGACTGGAGATGCACAAAGCATCTGGCAGAGCTTCAAGGAGCAGCTTCAGTGATTCTCCCAGAAACCAGCAGAGCAAAGGGGAAAGGAGGGGGTGAAGGTGGGAAGATGCCCTCCTCCATTCAGACAGGAGTTCACCTATATGTTTGAATTGGTCTCTTTATTGTAGCTATAAAACTCAGAAGAGAACTAAAAGGGAAATCTGGCAAATAGATCTACCAATGTCTCTTCTTAAGAAGTCACACCCCCAAAAGAGCAGCAATTGTTTTTGGTTTTGTTTTTGTTTTTTTTTCCTTCTGGAAATATCAAAATGGAACAATATTTATTTCTGTGCTGTTTCAAGTAGCCTTAAGTTTCCTTTTGGTCAGAGGAACTGATAAAAATAGTTTTATTTCTTTACTACTTTTCTCTCTGCAGAGGGATGATGTGAAAACAGAGAAATATGAAAATAGGTGGAGATTGGCATCACATGCTGGGTTTTTTTTTTTCTGTTTTCCAACTGGTAGGTGGGAGGTAAGTGGTAAACTGGCAAAAAAAAGTGTGAGCATACATATAAAATCTCCACGTTTACCTTTTATTTCAGATTTGCAAAAAGATAGTAAACATCTATTGAAACCACTATTTCCTTACAGGGAGAAAAAATCTTTTATGGCAAAGACTGGTGTTGAACAAAAAAATTTTCTACAAGTTTTCAACCACCCCTAGACAGAAACCTGTGATTATCTGCAATGGTCTGGGGTTTTGCAATAGGGAAAAAACAACAATATTGAGGGAGAAGTGGTGCACTGGCATTGGCCACAATGCAGTGCAGTGAGCACAAAAACCCAGGAGAAAGTCAAAAGAACCAATCCAAATTAAAGGATGGAGGAAAACCAAGGGAAGCCCTGAGTACCTTCAAACTAGAGAAGTAAAAACTGTCTCATTTCCTAGCACACAAGGAGCAGAATCAACCAGTATCCAGCCACGGTGATTACAGGTCTCAAATGTATGAGGAGAATGAATTTTCAGTCTCCTGGGACAGGGATTAGAGCACTTGAGAAGCTGCCAGATCCTGTAAAATAATTTGGAGATGCCACAAATTACATAGGGATAGATCCTCCCTTGGCCCATAATGGCTTTGGACTCACCCTGAGTTGGAAGTTTCTCTGTTTGCACATTTATTAGAAGGTGAATTGGTGTCCAGGATACCTCATTTTCCTATTTATAAAATCTGTACCTCGTATGAAAGAGAGGAAATCAGTGACTGGATCAGGAGAGAGCAAGGGAGGTGCAAGTGTGAGAAGGGATAAGTGATGAGATCAATGACTGAAGGCAACTCTGCAGGCACTGAGGGCTGGTCACTGTTCCTTTCCTTTGAAATGCTCTCTCTTTTACTCCTTTCTTTGCCCCATTCAGTAATTCTATATTTTTTCACAGTCCTATTCTCTGATTTATTTGTGTTATTCTCTCCTTCTCCTTGGATTTTGGTCTCCCTACTTCAGTGCTCTCTTCCTCAACATCTCTTTCATGAAAACAACAATGTTCAACCAAGAGGTTGTTTCAATGATGGTGGCATTGAAGTGGTCTTGAGATAAGAGGAATTATTCTTCTACTCCAGGAAAAATCCAGAAAGTGCAAAGAGGACTAAAAAATACCAATTAAAATAAAATTGTGAAAAGAAGAAAAGTAATTTAAAACGAAACCAAACCAAAACCAAACCAAAAAACAAACAAACAACAACAAAACAAAAAAGAAAAGCAAAATATGGTGTGCAAAAGAAACCAACTCATGGTATCTGAAGGTAGAAACTAAGTGAGCTAAGAAGGTTGGATACAAGGGGTGAAGGTCATTTTAAAATCAGCATCACTGGGGTTGGTGCTGGAAACGTCAAGGAACAAACTCAAGCAAGAACTGCAAAAAGCTGCATAGCACAAGCACTGCAGGATGAGTTGTTTACAGAATCACAGAATTGTTTAGGTTGGAAAAGAGCTTTAAGATCATTGAGTGCAACACATTGAGTTGACACTGCCAGGTCCACCACTAAATCATATCCCTGTGTGCCACATCTACATGTCATTTAAATACCTCCAGGAATGGTGACTCAGCCACTACCCTGGATGGCCTGAGCCAGTGCTTGACAACCCCTTCAGTGAAGAAATTTTTCCTAATGTCCAAGTTAAATTTAGCCTAATCCAGAAAAAAAATTGCCAGTAATGGGTGGAGCTCTTTAGGAACTGAAATCATATTTCACTGCTTCTCTTTCATGGAATTTATATCATTTATCTCGGCAAATTAAATTGGGGAGATTTTACCTTTTAATTTTCAAAAATTCCCTGGGTGGTAACTTTGAGTAACTGGGGCTCTGATTTCAGCTTGGGCCATTGCTTCTAGAGAAGGTGAAATCTTGACTGCAGGACCGAGAAGAACAGAGGCATGGTAGAAATCTCAATATTTTGTGATAAATATTGAATACCTTGTTCTGAACAATCCTGTCCCAAAACATGACATTGCCTCTTTATAGAATGACTGGAAACATAAACAACCTTCATAATCCTGTAGTCTCTTTTTTAAAAAAAAAAAAAAAAAAAAATAAGGTGGCATTTGCTAACGAGGCCATAAATATTGATGTCTTTCTGAGGTCCCCCAGAGCCCTATCATTTCTGCAACTGACTGATTAATAATAGATTAAACACTTTAGTTTTGCTTACTCTGGGCTTCGTAACTTTGAGTGCATCTGCTGTGTTGGTAACAGAAGGGCCTGGAACGGATGGATCTGGCAGATATTCAGTAGAGGAATATGGCAGGAGTCTACAAATACCTTCAAGGGCCAAAACTCAACCAAAGTCTATGCAGGGACATCAGAGGCTTAGAGTAATTCAGTGAGGAGCTTCGGAATGTGTTTACTACAGATAAGATATTGTGCCTTTGGAATATCTGCAGTGTTTACTACACTGCGAGTGCACATGACATTACACGGTGGATGTATAATAAACTTTGCATTCATAACGTGCCTTTCATTCCTGCAGCTCAAAGGAGCTTCAGGCTGTGTTTTACTCAGGGCCAGCCTGGGCTGGTTTCAGATGTGCTGAGCAGCAGTAATCGCTCTGTACCTCCCAAAAACAAACTTCAAGGGACTGTCTGGATGTCACACGATGAGTCTGTATCAAAGCTGAGGAAGGAACCAGGTGTTCCTGGCTTCTCAGCTCATGTTCAAATCCACTGGAGGCTGCTGGCATGGAGGATTTGTTCTAGCTCAGCAAGCTGTGAAACACCAGGGAAAGTACCTGGTGTTACTCCCCTCGTTGTTATAATTAATAGCCTCGTTTATAGCGCTCTATTAAAAAGATCCAGAAGGCTACACAAGAAATCACATCTGCTTTGCTCAGCTATGAGCTCAGTGTGAGTTTTGCTGCTCAGAGTGCTTGTCACCCCAGCAGCATCACACAGGACTGGTTTAATAACCTTGAACTTTGCATGGGCAGGAGGGGCTGATGCCCTGAGGAATGTCCTGCAGCCATGCTCAGCCTCTGTGGTTTCAATAGCAAATTTAATTCCCAAACTTCAGCTGAGTCCTCCGCTCCTGTGCAAAGGGCAGAGACACCTTTCAGTGCTCCAAAGACTGCCCGCCCATTTTTGGTGTGAAAATGGAGCCCAGCCAGTTGAAGGCACCCCCAGCAGCAGTGCAGGCTTTGCTCCTTTGCTGGTCTGGTGCTGGGGAGGGGACCCATAGAAAGTCTGTGCACCCACACTCACACCTCTGTCTTGAAAGTCTCTCCCGAGCAACTGCCTCTGTCTGGATTTTCTTTTTTTCTTTTCAAATCTTTGCAAATAATTCTAAAAAAAACCCCACACCAAACGAAGGCAGGGAAATTATCCACAGGAAATCACTGCCATTCAGCCCTCTGCCCACGCACACATACAGACACAATATAACTCTGAACAGCAAGGCAGCAAAATGTGTGATTAATGTCAAACATGAGTGAGGACTGAGAGGTCACTATCTGGGTATGCAGCACCTTTGTCTGCAGTGGCTGTGGGAGGACAGCATGGCCAGGTGTGTGGGGCAGCACAGGCACCCCAGGACATGCTCTGCACATTTGGGGGCACTCAGAATTCCCCCTCTTTCTATTGCCTTGCTCCCAGTGTGTCCCTGTTCTCCCTTGGAAAGGGCTGGAGCCAGCAGCAGCGACGCTGCTCTCTCCGAGCTAAGTAAAAGTTGAATAGATGCTCAGGTGTTTTGTTGATCAAACTGAACAAATTGGGAACAGGCACTTGGGATCAGTGGGTGACACATTCAAAGGCATGATCTTCACTGTGTGTTGCCTTTGCTTCGTGCACAGCCCCTCTGTCCCCAGCCCTGCAGCATCAGAGCCACACCGCCCTCCCTGAAACACGTAAATAGCTCCTGCAGGTTTCTCTTTCGTAAAACGAGGATTGCTTCACATTTCTTTTCTTCCTAACAAGAGGGGTTTCTGTGCTACCACACTGATTTGCAACAATGCTTTGCTCGGTGTCAGCTGCTCGGGGCCCAGCAGAGATCTCTAATTGAGCCTGGCAGGCGGGATTCCCTGACTCCCGAGCCTGAGCAGTGTCAGGGGAGCAGGAGGGCAGGGCAGGGCTGGAGCCCACATTGCCATGGAGCAGAGAAGTGCTTCCCTGCCTGCCTCCCAGGCAGAGGCACCGGTGCTGATGTTATGAATAAAATTGAAGGTTTCTGTTACATTCCTGTCCATCTTTTACCTGTTTGTATAGCTACCTAACTTTGTTAAACACCTGTTCGTGCTCGAGTTAATGTACTAACTTTTATTGTTTCAAATGCCCATGTTGAGGTTCTCCTTTGTTTTATTCTTTTGTATTTTGGTCCCCTTTGTCCCTTGTCACTCCCTAATTCCATTGGGAAATCCTGCCATTGCTCCCTGACTTCCTCAATTCCCAGAAGGGGTTGCAAATATTTACATATTAAAATCATATAGACACTGGTGAATAAAGACCACTCTTGGACAACGAGCCACCTTCAAAAGACACTTTAGAACCACCTACCCAGGATGGGAAAGACTCAGGAGGCAGGAGCCACCATCAGAATCAGGCCAGGCACCCTCGCTGTAATTTAGAGGACACCGAAGCAGGAAAACACCCCCAGACCACCGAGCCAACAGCAGTCTCCTGACAGGATTGTGAGGACAGAGACCCCAGCCCTGCCACACGGGACAGGCCTGCGAACTCCTTCTCCTGATCGTTGGTCAACCGGGAGCAGCGACGGCAGCGCGCACCCGGAGCTTCCACCCTGAGAGAGCTGATCCTGGCCTTATTTATTTCAACGAGGTGGAGCAAACTGCACTGCAGCAAAGTGCTGGAATCCAAAATCTGTCTGTCTGTGTTTGCCTGGCTGGGAGCTGGGAGGGAGGGACACCGCAGGACTGCTCGGACCAGGAGTCCTGGGAGCAGGATTCCTACAGAAACCCACACAGGGAGGAGATGGCCTTTTTTAGAGACCTTGAAGTACACCTTGAAACTCACCTTGTTCACCGGCAAGCCCGACCAGCAGGAAAGCCCATCTATTGACAGGATGCAGATTGCAACATCAAAAGGAACGCTCTGGAGAGAAGGGGCGCCGAGGGCAGAGGAACGTTCTTTGTGAGGAAACACGATGTAACAAGGTTTGCCTTTGATCCTTTTCCCAAGCAGTTAATTCCAGCTCGCTGTGGGTGAGTGCAGCCCTGCTGCTGCTGCTCAGCGCTCGCACACCTGCAGAGGGACCCGCTCACCTGGCTCGTGTGACACGAGGTGTCTGCTCAGACCCTGGGGCAGCAGGAAAGAATCACACCGCTGCTTTCCTTCCTAGGCATCCTCTCCCTAGAAAACAGCCTTTGCACCCTGCCTTCCTCCCTGGGTGGGTTAATCTCTTCCAAAATGCAATGCCTGTTTTAGGCAGCATTGCTGAGTTGTCCTGCTGGATGTTGGGAAGGAATGAAGCTCTGGGGAGCTGTGCAAGGGCTGCTGGAAATCCTCTGTCCTCTGATGATGGAGTTCGCTACAGTTTGCAGCACAAAGTTTCAAAGCTGGCTCTGCCCAGGCGTGGGTAACCATCTGCCTTCAAATCTGACGTGGAAGGAGGTTTTTGTAGGCAGCGTGCATCACTCTTTGTGTTTGTTTACTCGTTCGTTTGCACACCACGGCTTCCCTACAGCAACTCTGAGCTTTCCTGTGTGCTGAACTGGTCGGATTTCTTTTTATAACATTCCTCTTCTAGTTTTGTTGTTGTTGTTGTTGCTTGCTCTCTCTTTTTTTTTTTTCTTTTTTTTTTTTTTTCAGAAATTCAGCCAAAAAAACCATGATGTTGAATTTTTAGTCCTTTACCCTTGGGCCTCATTATGTGTGTCTCCAACCCTATTTATTTACATTTCAAGGGAGAGGCTGGCAGAGAAGCAAAAACATGAGGGCTTCCCTACAAATTGTGATCAGCCACAATTTTCTCTGTGTACAAAATCCTGCATCTCATTCTGCAAAGCCCAGAGCTGTGGTACAGAGATTTTCCTGAGAGAAAATTCAGGGACACCAGACAGCATCTCCTGTGCACCTTCTCTGGGCATGCTCTGCCCTGTATGATTTCTCCAAAAAACCAAATCCATCAGGAAAGAACCTGCTGATCAGTGCTCTCCCTCAACCCCTCCACCCTCAATTTCCATCTCATCATTTTTCTTCCCATTTTTCATACCTTGTTTTCTCTGGTCTTTAGCAGGGAGAACATGAGGAGGAGTGGGGTTCATGCTCTGCCCTCCTCTCATGAAATTTTCTTCTACAACACATCTTCTTCCTAAAAATACTCAAAATACCAACCCTGCTTCCAAGCAGCCAGTGGCAGAAGGGCTTCTCTCTTTACCTCCATTACCTCCTTTTCCAGCTTTTCAGCAAACCAAGAGTAAACAGAGAATATTCTATCTGGGAAGCCCCTTGCTCAATCCAGGAGAATTTCTTGCCTCTGAGCCAGGCTTACCCTGCATAGTGCCTGCTCCTAGAGCAGGATGGCACCTCCACACTGTGGCTGAGTGCCACCACCATGGTGCTCTGATGTCCCTGGGCACAGCTGCTGTCAGATCTGGAGCCACTCGGTCATGGAGTGGTTGTCACATCTGTCCTCCCTGACAATTAGCAGTGCTACACTTTCCCCAGAACATTTTTCCTCCCCAGGGACAAAAATGCAGCGTGGTGGGAAGAAACCTCCTTGATTCACACAACCAGCAGAGGTTCACCTCCTGCAAACCCCAGTTCTGCTGTGTAAACCTGGTCCCAGGAGCCACCCTGCTGAGGCCAACAGGTGCATCAGGATAAAGGTGGCACTAAGGACAGAATCCAGGACACAAGCTGGGTCACAGGGACTGAGCTGGGCCCTGTCAGCTCTTGCATGGCAGCTGGGAGGGTGGGAGGCACTGCCAGGCTGTGTGTGAAGCAATCTGGCACGTGCAGGGAGGACACCCAGGCACCTCCCTCGTGCTCACACCCCGTGCCTTGGCCAGGAGGCTGCTCTGCCTCAGCAGAGCACGGATGGAACGGGGGGAACCCTGCACGGGGCAGCCTCCACCTGTATCCCAGCACATCCCACAGCCCTTCTGCCCACTGGGACTGTCCCAGGAGGGTCCTGCTGTCTGTGGCTGCCCCAGACCTGGGATCCCACACGGTGCAGCCAGCCTCTCTCCATCCCTGGGAATGCACACACCACACCTCCCATAATGCACACAGGGATCTACAGCCTGCTCCTCTGGCTGCACCCAGAGTCTTAAAGAAGGACAGAACCATAAGAAAAAGCACTTGAATCATTGCTGGAATGGCCCATGCTCAGGAGGGTTGGCTGGTGGCACAGGGGCCACCAGGTGAGCAGAGGGGGCTCAACACACACAATGCACAGACTGCCCCAGATCTCACAGCAACGGTCCCACACAGATCCCTTCTGCCAAAACCTTGTGTAAAGAGTCCCTGAAGTGCATCATGTTCTCTTCATGTTGGGATTCTTGTGCAGGTACTGGTGAATTTATTCTCCCCTTGGCAAACACCAAGGATGAAGAATTCCTCACAGCGGTGCTGCAAAACACAGATGTGCAGGTTTGTCTTTTCCAGGCTGCAGAATAATCTGGGAGAAACCTCTGGTCTGCCACCAGTCAGAGGGAAAACAGAAATAAGACACTCTGGGAACTATCAGAGTTCTCCACTTCAGGGGATAAATTAATTTCAGGATTAATTTTACGTAAACTGCAGGATCTGAACCAATCCTGGTCCAGGCTCCAGCTTAAGGCAGAGCAAACAGAGACAATACCAAGTCTTTCTGCTGGTCTGCCCAAGGATTAATCCCTTCTCAAACACAGCCTGCCCCAGGGTTTGGAAGGAGGATGCTGTGATCTCTGTTGGAACTCTGTTAGGGAACAGCAACTCATATCTCTGGTGGTTTCAGCTTCTGGTGTTTTTATGGGGTGACATGGCTCAATCCCAGGCACTTCCCCATTATCCATCACTCAAGAAAGGTCTCACATAGTTTCTGGACATGCAGTGCTGTAACTATTAATCTACTTAGTGTTTGGGACCTTTTTTCCTTCATTTTTTAATGAAAAATTCCTCTTACTTTCAAACTACCTCCAGGCTGGTTTTGCTGGGTAATTTTTTTCTTTTCAATTAAAAGTGCATACATTTTTCAGCCAGAAATTTCAATAATTGAGCTGCAAGGAACTCCTCAGATGTGAGATCCTGATTTTGCAAGTGCCCTGAGGAAACAATTTGGGAAATCTGCACTGCAAACAACTGGGAAAATAAGTGGACAAGTTGCATCAACAGGATGAAATATTAATTAAAGGGAGAATGTCTTGGCAGCAAAAGACAAATTCAGGTTGAGCGGATGGGATATTTCATCCCCTGTGTGAGAACAGTGATTTTGCAGTTCACTTCAAGATGGAGATCCCCAGATTGTGGTGTTGGGATCTCACAGGCTGCCACTTCCTTTCCATGATTCAGCATCCGTCAGCTTCCCTCTAAGAGGATTTGTTCCTAAAGTGGTGTTACAGCAACTGCAGGAGACCTCATAATGGCCATAAAATCATTTAGACAGAAACAGAATGTCTCCAGTGATTAAGCCCCTCCATTTCTGCCACAAGTGCTGGCCCAAATTCACAGCAGCAGGGACTGAGGCAGAGCTTTACATAAACCACCTGCAGTGGCACCCAGGGACTTTTCCCACTGGAAATCAACACATGGGGTTTCATCTCTGAATCGGGGATGTGGACAGACCTTCTGGCTCTTGTAGTCTCAGCACAGGGCTTGCAGTGGTGACTAAGGTCTAAAAATTCCCCACTCCTGGAGTAATTGGAGTGAGTCATATATCCCTTTTTCAGCAAGGTACTGACTTACAGCTTCCGAAGGGAAAAAAAGGATCTAGAAATATGAATTATCAGTACTAAAAAGGGGGAGATTAATAAAAAGAAGCCTCAGATCCAACATTGTATTAAAAATGCATGACTTGTAAAACAAGCTTATGGTTTCGGGAACCTGATACCTTTTAACTGGATGCTTTCAGACAGCAATTCCAGGTGGGAGAGAGAACAGTTGCTGCAGCTACAAAAGGCTCCTCAGCCATATCCATATCCCCGTGAGCTCATCCCATTGCCTGAGTCCTGGCTCAGCAGCAAACTGCTGCTGGCTTTCAGCATCTCACCCTGCCCGTGGTGTGGGGTCAGCACGTTTGCCTGCTGAGAGCCAGCCACGAGCACAGCTGGGTGTGCTGGAGAGGTTGTGATCCCTTGTTCTACTGGCTGGGTGAATTCTCTCAGAGTTTTTATTTTCTGTTTTTTCACCGAGAAGATGTAAGGGCCAGTAGATTTCAGGTTTTGACAGCAACCAGCCTAAAGAAAGGCAACCTAGCATGTAAAGAAAAAACCCTCCATCAATTTGAAAACATGGGATGTATTGTGCGTTGAAGCACACTTTTTCCACTGGCTCTGGAGAGAGGATAATCCACACAGGCTAACAAAAAAACTCCATTTGCCCACATGCAGGAAAAAGTGCTTTATCAAGGCTATTAGGAGTTACCTATTAAATGCTGTAAATATCATAAAAAAGAAGTGAGTCTGGGGGACAACAATGAAAAAACCAAGGGTCTCAGAAGGACCATGAGAGCTTGTAGTGGTTCTATGGCTGCACAGCACTTTCAAGGCCATTATTTGCTGTCTTGAAAAGAAAACATGGTTATTTACATAATCAGTGGGCAGTAATATGGCCCCACAAAGAAAATCTCTTTGCCTGAGAGATGCCTTAGTAATGCAGACCTGAACAAAACCCACAGCTGTCAAGTCAAGTCCCTTTTCTCCCAGAGCAAAAATTCAGGAAGATTTCTGCTGGTGTGGCATGAAACATCACTACTGCATTTCCACAAGAACATTGAGATTTGGGCCAGGAGGGGCCTTGGGAGGTTGCACCAGCCACCCATGGACCTGGCTCACTAAAGGCATTGCTGGCAGAAAGATTTAAAGGTGACAACTCCATTTCCATGCTCCAGACTAAACCCCAGACCATTCCCTTTCTCTTCCCTGCTCTAGGGCTTGGGACACACCTGGTCCCTCACAGGCTCTCCCCAAGGTGTCCCTGTCTTTGTTGAAATGCACAGCCCAGAGTCAGACACAGAAACACTTCTGCTGAACCATGTTCAATACCGTGACAAGCTGGACCAACCTGAAGGATTTCCTAAATTAGTGGGCCTGTGTTCTCCAATCAGTTTCTCTAATTTTCTAAAGTATCCGGCCTGATTTGGATAAACATATGTAGAAAAAAAAGAATGTGAAAAAAATTCCTTAACATGTTCCTTTATCAAGACTCTTAAGAAATAAAAAATGGTTGATGAAAGAATTCAGGGAGAAAAGAGAAATCAGCACATTTTTTTCTGTGATTCAGTGCATCTGGTGTCACTTGTTCCTGACCTGAGCCAGAACGTGGAATAAGGAATGCAAGAGATCACACCTAAAGGATGAGATTCCAAGTAGGAGCCTTTGTGGGGAAGAGAAGTGCTCTGTTCATATAATTCTCTTTCATTTTTTCAGTCTTTTTTCTCCTACTGTAACACAAACCCCCGAACTTTTCTCCTTAAAACTCCGGGTAGCTCCAAATCATCCACCCTTTTGCAAGACTAGCAACAAAAAACCACAACCAAAAACCCACTTCTGATTCACAGAGGTGTAAATGTGATCAGAACTCACCCAGAATGGTTTTATGTTGCATAAACGCTTCCATGCTTTTATAATGGAGATAACAGCAGGCAGAGTATGCCAGATGATGAGCAAGGGAGCACTGTTGGCAGCAGGGCAGCAGAGGAAAGCCTTTGAGGTTTCCAATCTCAAAATAAACCTTCTTGGAGCTGGGGAGAAAAGGCAAAATCCCCAGGCTGGCACAAGACAGGTCACTGCAGCCCGTGTGGGGTGGGATGGTGCAGCAGAGCCCCTGAGGAGCTGTTCCAGCTCGTTCCCAGGCTGTCCTGGCTGTGGCATTTCAGAGTGCCAGTCTAGCAGGACAGAGCCTCATGCCCACCATGAAATGTCTCTGAATTAGCACTGCCCTCCATGGGCTGGGCCAGTTTGCTCCTGGACCCTTTACTCTGGACATCCATCATGGATATGTTCACAGCCCTGCAGGCATCAGAGCACCTCCTGAAGGCCACCAGTGCAGCCCTGGTGCTGGGAGCAGAGACAGCTGCCCCCAGATCTCCTTGGTGCTGAGGCTGAATTTCACAGCTCATCTCAGCATCCCTGGGGTCTGGAGTGTGCACAGAGACCAAGGCTGTGCACAGGCTCTGTTTAGGGTGAGGGTACAACCACAAAGCTGCCCTCACCCTGCCAGGGCTGCTCTGCAGAGGCAGGGAGAGAGCTGAGTGTCACAATCACCCCCAGCACCGCTTATTCCAAATATCATAACTGATATTGCTCTGTAACTCCAAACTGCTGCGTTTAATTACTCTCAGCAGCTTCATTAGCAGAACTGCACAGCGAGGTTGGATGTTCCCATCCAATTCCAGGGATCCTCAAACAAAATGGGCTTTGTGGTTGTGCACGTGGGAGGTGGAGAGGTTGTTCCTGGAAGTGCCTCTGCCGGGCTGGGGAGGGGGGATTTCCAGGGAAGTGACACAGCAAAGGCAGCTCAGGTCACTGCTGTGCTGCAAACTGGTCCCTCCTGGGATACCTGCTGGGAGTCAGGAACAGTGCTTGGCAGTCAGAGCCCTGTCTGCCACAGACTGAGAACAATTCTTTGTTTCACATGCAGCCCCAGTGCCCACAGGCAGTCCTGCACCCTCTGCTCTCCTGGAAACCCCCAGCCCTGATGTGCAGGGGATGTTTTTATTTCCTCATCCCCAGCCCTCCAATTCCTTCAGCTTTGCAAGATCCTCCTTCAGCTCTGACTCCCACACCCACACTACGTTTTCCTGGAAAAACAGCATGGGCAGGAAAAAGAAAGTAAAAAGGGGTTGGTTGGTCCAGTATGGAATGGTCATTGGGACAATCAATAGTAAACCAGGTTTGATTATTTTCAGACTTTTCATACATGCATTTTCTTATATATTTCATAGTAATTGGACTGGAAGAATTTACACAACATCCAGGAGGGCCACAAAAAGCACAGATTGTACAGGTACCTGGATCCAAGAAGCTGCTTAAATTTCTACCACAATCCCCTTTTTCTGCAGAGGCTGGGCAGAAGCTCTGTGCAGACAGAGGGACGCTCTGAATATCTGTGTATGTTTTGGAGACTTCTCTCTCCTGCCTTGCACAGGGCTCTCCTTAGCAACAGAGCTCCTGTTGCAGGATCTGCTGCTGGTTTTGCCCTCTCTGCCACCAGCAGCTCATGGAATCTGCAGTTCTGCCTGCTCAGACCAATAAAACACTGGTGAACCTCTGCCATTACCATTCTTTCAATTGCTCAGCCCTATGAGACATACTGCAACTGAGAGAAAAGAGAAAAGGAAGGTTTTCAGTGAAACCTCTTGAATTTCCAGCCTGTGGGCAGCTGCAGAGGTGGCATCCCACAGCCCTGCACAGTGCCCAGAGCCCCACAGGAGCAGCTTTTTGGGGGCACTTGAGCTCTGTCTTGAACTCAAGGTGTTCAAACCCATGAAACTGAGACTGCCAGCCCTGACCTGCCTCCTTTAAAGCAGATTAAGGTGCACTGAGGTGTGTCTCAATGATCTCCTGTTCCTGAAGCAGCAAGGGCTGAGCTCCAGAGGGACCCAGAGGATGGGATGCACAGATCCCTCCTTCCTGCTGCCCACAGACTGGGGTGCAGGGCTGGGCATCACTGCACGTTGGTGTGAGCATGTGTGTAGGGGACTGTGAGTTCTGGGAAGCCAGGCAGAGGGACAGCACATCCCAAGAAACCGCTCGCAGAACATGGGGCCATATGTTTCTGGAAATGTCAGGATGAAAATCATTTTAGAAATGGAAAATTACATCTCAATCCCCTCACATTCCCATAATACTGCTTTCTCTCTATTTTAATGTTTGGATTTGTCTTATTGGTAAAGCAGGAACAGAGCTGAGGAAAGATGGGAAGGATGGCTTGGGTGCTGTCACACAGAAAAGAGGATTGTACCCAACACCCCACAGCTCACAGGAGATGGCTTGGGCAAGGTTATGGAAACAGATCTGTGCTTAAATGTTTGCAAGGTCAGATCTTCAAATTATTCTTATCTTTATTCATCAGATACTCCCTGAACACTTATTTTTGTACATAATATCTATAATATCTCCTGGCTCTATGCTGATGCTGCTCATTTAAATACACATGGAAGTTATGTATAACAACGACACAGAAAATGCAGTGCTCTCCCATTAGGAGCATATTTTGCCTTTCCTGCTACTTTCCAAATCAATTACTTAGTAAGAAATCCTGCAAAAGGCTAAGGCAATCTAAAGGGACTTATAAAGTTCTTATTCTTGTTACACCCAGGATGAAGCTACAGGATATCTGAATTACTCCCATGTGGCATAAAATTTGAAGCATTAGGCTATTGTGATACAAGATATTCAAACCAGCTACCAAATCACTCCCTTTGGCTATCAGTGAGGGGAGATGAGTAGATGTACTTTTATTTTAAACATGAAAGTAAAATCAGCTCCATTGCTGCTGGGACCAAATGCATATGCAGAAAAGAGGGGGACTCTCTCATTCCTCAGATACACACGAGGTTGTTGGAGCTCTTGGAGCTCCAGTTCTTGTCCTGACAGGATACTTTCTCCCTGAGGATTTCAAAGAGGCACACCTTGCAAAGGAGCAAGAAACATGAAAGGGCAGGGGAGAAAACTGAGGGGGAAAGTGTGGCAGATCTGTAATCATGAGACAAGAGTTTACAGTGGAAAGAGCGACCATGAATGATGCAACAGTTGTTCCCCCTGGAGAGAAGGGGGCCTGAAAAATGAAAAAGGTTCCTCCAGATCTAATGGCTGAAACAGCCCATTACAGGTGCCACATCTGCCTCCACTTGCATGCCCATTTGATCAGATCTTGGAGATATAAACTGTGTGCTGTTCAAAATTAGGACCAGAGGAACTTGTAGAACACAGCAAGCCCTGCAAGGGGTAAGGTCAGAGGGTTTCCAATCCAAAAAAGGTCCAAAGAGCAGATAAAACCTTTGCACATGTCCCATGGGTACTGTGGAATGCAAAAAGGCATCAAAAGGTTAAAACAGCTTTTAGGGTCTTGGACAACTTGAGGCACACTGAGGACACCAGGACTGTGCAGCCTAATAAAGGGATGAATGCCAGGGGTTTGACAGAAATGCATGAAATCAGGAATGGTTTGGAGAGAGGAAAAAAGTTGATAATAATACATGTTCTTTATTTCTCAAAAGCCAAGATTTAGGGGAACACCCAGGAATGAACATGCAGTGGGTTTAAAAGCAGAGCTGCATTTCCCAAGTGATGCAGCATCAAGTCCTGGAACTCTGTGCCAGATGAGTCTCAGTACAAATGAATTTTGAGACCACTAATAATCAGGGGGTTGTTCTGCTGCTGGCTGTTAAACACAATACTCTGGATGTAAACTCTGGCAGAGGAAACCTTACACTAAACAGCATCAAAGCAGGAGCAGTGTGTTTTATACTCTCCTTTAATGGCTTCTGTACCCAATTATCAGACAGTGCACTGGGTAGCTCGATCTTTGGTTGTGCTCACTGGAACACCTTTTGTGTTCCTATGTTATGTTCAAAAAGAGGTCCCTCCTCTATAGCTCATGACAAGTAAAACCAGCAAATAGGGACTTTTATCCCTTGGCATTTGTGTTACACAGCCTGGGATTTTCAGCTATTGCTCTACAAACATGCTCTGCATGCTCAGCCCTGAAGGGATAAGGGTTAATTTGCTACCAACTGCATTCAACCAAACTTTTAATCCATACAAGCACAGTATGAAAAATAAGGTGTGAACTTAGAGCCAACTTAAGCTTCCTTTTCACTTTGACCTTCTACAGCAGCATGTGAGTGGACCTTTCATTATTTCTAGGAGAAAACAGGTAGTTTGTAAAAGATGTTAAAGCAGCATACTGAAAGTCCAAACCCTGATGGACTACAGTGTGAAATAACTTGTCTGATGCAGTAGTTTGCTCCCATCTACACAGAAAAGCCTCAAACCACACAAAGCATGAGTCTGCTTTGGCTCATTTCTTTACATAAGCCCCCAGCTTTCACAAAAGGTTTGATTTCCTCCTTTTGTACTTGGCTTCAATGATGATTAAGCTCTCAAGGGGCTGCTATGCTTGTCAGGCATTGTTTTTTCTGATGGATACTACACAAACTCCACGCACAAATTCACTTTTCCTGCCCTCTCTCTTCCACGTTAAAAATGACAAGCAGATGAGATGTTAAGAGGAGAGAGTTTCTCATTGTAATTGGACAATCACACAAAATGCAGACATTTGCTTTATCTTTTGCATAGTTAAAATTTTGGTGCGCCTTTTAAAATAGAACTAAATGGAGATACCTTAAAGATAATAATCTAGTTATTACTTTTCAATTATTTGAGGAAGGTTGGATTTGGTTTGGTTTTGTTGGTTTGATTTTTCCTGTGGGGTTTCCATGTTTATCCTCAGAAATAACACACCTGATGATTACCTGTGGTCAGGTCTGGGATCCTGAAGCAAGGGGCCAATTCTGCTCTTGCTTACATTAAAAGCTCTGTGTCTGACTATTTCCTGATGTAGCTGAGGATATCCACAGTCCATACACACACTTTCAAAAGACTATTTTGATTAATTCCGGATGAGAACAGAGCTTCCTGGGAAGGATTTTCTGCTCTGTGGGTTTCCCTGCCCACACCAACAGTGAGTGCTCTTCTGACTTGAGAACTGCTTTTTCCTTCCTCGACTGTTCTCCAATGTGAATTTGGAAGTCGTGCATGGACAGACTCCAGATTTAAAACTCATACAGCCCTCCATGCCAGAACCACCAGAGCCTCAGGGAATGTAACAAACACAGCTCATGAGAACAACCAGATTACGGCTTATTTATACACCCTGAATGTTTTCTACTTGTAGAGAAAACCTGCACTGCCAACACAGCGAGCTAACATGATTCTCCAAGAGAAAATCTCCCAATTGTTACAGGCAAGACGTAGATATCAGCTCCACTTCTGTGCCACCAAGGGTTAACTGGACTCCAGAGCAGATTGCAAGGAGAAAGGAATGTGGAGCACGATGGAAGGCAAAAGAAAGGGGGATTCCCATCCTTCTCATGGAATTAATCAGCAGCTCTTTTGCCATCTCCCGAGCCCAGGAGCATCCCCCCACCTTGGAGAAGTTCCCCTCCAAATCAATGACTGGCAAAGTGCAGACAGCAGCAGAATCAGAGACCCGAGTGAGAGCACAGTCTTGAGGATGAGCCTGGGTAATTTAGGTACATCACAAAGGGCTCATTAATGTCCCCTGAAGCTCCCGGTGGGATCCAGCCCATTGATGTCACTGGGGCGCCTTCCTCTGACTCCTCTCTCTCAGATTCTGGCATCACAAATCCTCCTGCCTGGTGCTTCCCTTTGTCCTTTCTGTTCCTTTCTCTCTTTCTTCTCCTTTTCTTTTCTCTTTCTTTGCCTTTTGTTCCCTCCTTTAACAATTTTCAGTCAACCCCAGGGAGACAGTCCCACTCTTATTTGCTAAAATAACTGGTAGTTAAATGACTGACATTTAATGTGGTATCTTAGGCTTCAGCACTGCTCCACTGGAAAAAGATGCAGTGATGAGTGTGTGGGGAGAGGGAAGAATAGGATGTGGATCATGCTTCTGAGAGCTCTTTTTTGCTTTTTCAGGCTGTCTGTAGACTCCAGCAAACATCATTTCTGCTGGAGCACTTATGGAGAACACTCTTCTGAGTGGGAGACAGACAGAGGGTTGTCCATGACCTATCAAAAAAAACCCCACTAAAGCATAAAGCAGACTGGAGCCCCACTACCCTGGAAACCTCAAAAAGGAGAATGTTATCCTCTTTTTAATTACCTGCTTTCATGATTCCTTTGGAATTAGTACTGCAAAATGCCAATGAACTGCACTGGCATTTCCAAAAGAATGCTCAGGAGTGGAATGACAGCACATGGTGCTGGTGAGGATTTAGGTGTTTTAACAGAGCTTGGACATCCCTGCAGCAGATGTGCTCCTTCCACTGAAATCCAGGAATGTGCCATTAATCCTGCTGTGCCTGGATCACTGTGTGATCATGCAGTCATCCCAGCAGAGCTGTCTGCAGGGGAGCCCAACCCAAGCCAGAAAGTGATTTCTGCAGGAATGGTCAAATTCCATGGTAGAATAATACGCATGGAGGGAGGAAAAAAAAATAAAAAAAGAAAGACAACGTACAAAAGGACCCAAAGTACAGTGGCTTTAAAAAATAGTAGCAATGAAGGTGTAGGTCAGACTAAAGATGATGCACTGGTCTATATCTGTCCCAGGGCTGAGGTGGGCTGAAGGACAGGACTTACACTGACATTATACAAACACCTCAGGGCATTTCCTCCCCCCTGTGTGTAACTCTGCTGGGACCTCAGCACCTCTTATCATCCTTGCTGCTGCTAACTTTCCTTTCAGCTCTCCTGCTCACAGGGCTGAACTCAGAGCAAGCTCTCTCTGCAGAGAAGGTTGCAACGATGCCTTGAAGCACCTCTAGCAAAAGTAACCATCAGTGATTTGTTCTGCTCTGCTTTGGTTGGGAGACACAGATGGACATTTGCACTCACACCTGAAAAATACCCTCCCTCATCTGGGTGAGATTCTTCCTTTCAAAAGGTTCCTCCTCCTCCCAGAAAGAAATGCAATCATCCACCTGCCACCTAATTAGCAGATTAACTATTTATTTGACTTATCATATCCCTTGGGAATTTCACATGATGGAGCTGTCCTGTGGGAGAGCTTTTCTAAGACAGCTGCTAAATGAAATGCCTGAAAAGCAAAGGGAATTAGTTTCTCTACGACCACCCTTGTAGTTTCCCCCTTTTAATTGCCCCCAGTTTTGTTTCAGAATTTATAACAGGTAAGACAATCTTGGAAAATAACAGCAATAACCCTTGTGTGTTATTATGACAAAGGTGTGAGGATCAAAATCGTTGATGTAAAGAAATTTTGCATCTGATGGGAGATCAGCTCCCAAGATGCCATTTTGCTGAAACCTCCTGGGAAATCAATTTTCTGCCTACGCCTGTTCACCATACTGGAAAACCTCCTGTAATATCCCTGCATGCTAATGCACAAAGTGAATGTGTAGTAAAACACATGTGCCATGCCTCTGGTGGGAACTGTAGGCACCCAGCACAAAAAAAAAAAGCCAAAAAGAAACCTCCTACAAAAATTCCAGACAGTATAGTTTTGCTTTCTTTTTCCAGTCCTCCAGAATGGAAAGTCCACAGGATCATTTTGGAACCCTTCTTCAAGAAAAAGTACTAAAGGGATTCCCATTTGGCTTGGTAGGCAGCTTTGGTACATCCAAAGAATTATTTTGCAACTCACTCAGGTTCTGACAAAAATGTGGCAGAGAGCAGGGAGTGTGCAATAGTGGGTATTGTGTGTATTTTGTATTGTGTGTATTTGTTTGGAAGCAAAGGGAATGGGGATGTTTATCATGATCACCAGGTGATGACAAGGCAAAAGGTCTCCTGAAATCCTAAACAGCAGCTGCTTCTCCTCCACTCTGAGCCAGGCTCTAACACAGGCACAGCAAAGCCACCTGAGTAAACCAGCAGCTCTGATTGTTAATAAACACCTGATGGGCTTAACAGTGCTGATAAATTGCACAAGATACTTATTGGCTGTCTTTTTGAGGCACAGTCCGCTCAGGCCTCCAAGAGAGTTGGGCTGGGAACAATGTCAAAATGCAAATGGTCTCCCAGAGCATAACCTGACTACAGAGCAAGCAAACCCCCCAAATACTCTGATACTACAGAACTCTAAAAAGTCACTACTCCAGTACAGTCTTTGAATAATGCACCCACATTTTCTTTCATTTGCTTTTCTCTGTGAAAACTTGTATGTGAACCAAGTGTCCCCAAGATCTCTTCCTCTCCAGGTACCTTTGGTGCAAGGTGGACAGGTGAAGATTCATACCTGTGCTATCTACAAGAAAAAGGTAATGGGGAAGGAAGGAAAGGGGCTAGAGAAATCCCCCTTTTTTTTTTTTTCCCCATCCAATTCATTTTATAGTCAGCCCTTGGCTGATTTATACAAGAGAACAGAAAAAGCCCAGAGGCAAGACAGCTCATCTCTCTGTGACTGAAAACACACTCCCAACCCAACTTGGAGAACTTGGTTGCAGGTTGCCTTTGGATTATTCTGCAGGGGATTTTTTGGGTGAGCTTTCAGTTTGAAGTCTGTTACTCATCCCTTCAGCTCACGTCACGATGAAGTCCCTTGCAGAGAGCAGGACCCAAAAGCAAGCTGCTCAGCATCCTGGATTGTGCAGTTTAATTTGGAAAATTGCCTTTCCTGCACTGGTGCTCAGCTGGAGCCCAGACACTAAATCCTGCCTCCCTGTGGAAACAGCCTGACAGTCCCAATGACACATTGCAAAGGCAGTGCTGCTGTGAGCTGTGAGCTCACCTTGGGAAAGGTAATGCCATTTCTATCCCACATGCAGATTTTTTCTGAGGAAAAAAAAAAAAAAAACCCACAAAAAGAGGCCTGAGGTACAAGGATCTGTGGGGAAGGCTGACACAAAGCCTTCAAAGGCAGCGAGAGAATAAGAGCCTCTGAATGGATCCCAGGAAGCAGCCTGTCAAAGGACAGGGAGAGGTAGGTCATTCACCCTTTCCTGCACAAGCAGCTTGGATTTGTGCTGCAAAATAGTGCAGCCTCAAATATCCCAACCCAGAATCCAGCCTTGGCTCAGCTTTTCAAAGTCAGGCACGGGAGGGGACAGAAGGCACCCAGGGGCCACAGAGCAATGAGGAACCTTTCTGAAATGACCAGAAAACGCTGGTCACTGGGCAACTCAAACAGCTCTTCCACAGGGCAGAGCAGAGCTGCAGCTCTCTTGCTTACAGGTTTAATTTTAAATACACTCAATACTCAAGAAAGTGGTGGAATCAAAGTCACTGCAGCCTGGAAGGCATCAGGATGGATTTTTCTGTCCAGCACCACCTCCTGGCTCTTTCCAAGACATTCCACAGACAATGTTTTGCACCCTCCCATCTCATATCCACAACTGCAGTTTCCAGCAATCCTGGCTGTGCCCTCCAGGGCTGCTGCCCCTCTCTGCCATGTCCCTTCATGAGCTGCCCAAAGCTGTCCCTGGTGTAGTTCCTGCCCCACAGGTGAGCTCCCACCACTCACTCCTCAGAGTTCCTCTCCTTCCATCCATCAGGAGCTGCCTCCTTGGGATGGAGGACATTTGGCTGCAGCAATTTCCACCCTGCAGGTTTGGATCTGCTTCTCCCACGAGCAAAGTCACCTCCCCAGGAAGGGGAGACTGCTGATCTCAGCCAAACTCCACCTCAGCCTTGTCAAGAGTTTGTTCTCCCTGACAGCCTCTAATCACCAGTTAGCCAGTTTACAGAGGGAAAAATTTTATCCTTTCTGCTAGAATTCATTTTTTTGACACCTACCATAAGAGACTTAAAAAAATTAGGCATTAAAATGGTTTATAGAGAGTATTTTTATAATCCACTAAGCTGTTTTCCATTTCCACTGATATGACATCTCTCAGCTATAATTCATAAATGCCATCAGTTAACAGGCACAGAACCTTATCCTAAATTTCTCCTCTCATATGCTTTTCTCATTTAAACTTTCTGTTAAATCTTTGCTGTGCTGCTAAATCCAGAGAGATTTGGCCATAGCTGGGGGGGAAAAAAGTTTAAGTAGCTAATTAATGTCACTGGATTTGGGGCATCCTATCAAAAGAGAATATAGGGGAAGCATGTCCTCAATAAATATTTTGAACATTTAAATAAAGCTAATGCCCCCACCTGCACAGGAACATCTAATATCCTCAGAAAATATAATTTTTTATAGGCAATAAGTGGCTGTTTTCTCACACAGGGATGATAAGGGCATTGCATCAGGTATATTGATTTCTGTGCCTCTGGCTGTCCCAACAGTAATTTTGTTATTGACTGCAACTCAGATGGGAGTCCCTCTGGGAAGCACCTGCTTGTGCCAGGGTCCATCCAACCTGGGGACATCCTTGGAGAAAGCATTTACTTACAGCCCTCCCAAAACTCACTTCCTACTTTGATAAAATCACAGAAATGCCTAGCAATAATTATAATTCTTGCTTTAGTTAGACACATTCTGCTTTTCTCTGCCAAGCTTAGATTGGAAAACTCTAGGTCTCACCATAATCACAGCTACTAAACCACAGTATGAAAAACAAAACAGAATATACATCCTGATTTGAAATGCCTCCATTGTGTCTACACTGGGTCTGCTGGGAAATTTGAATTTGAGTGGAGTTTGAAATTTGGGCTGCAAGTAGTCATTTGGTTATGGAAATTCCTACCTTGGAAGAGGGGAACCCAAAAGAATGGAGATTTTTCTTATTTCTTTAGTGTGGGCATGAAGATATCTCCTTGACTCTCTCTAGGTTAAGGATGGCTCATGGTCCACTCAGACTCCTTAAAGGCCTGATGAGTTTCCAGTCACAACCAGTTAAGAGAGAAGTGCCCCCAGACTGCCTTCTCTACATGGAGGGGAGAGGAAGCATGGAAGACACATGGAGAGCACAACCCAAGCCACTTGCCCCCTAAGATTTTCTCTAATGGAAGCCTAATCCTAGTGGGATAAGAGTTTTGGGTCAGACAAGCAAAGTATCCATGGCCTTTAAGCTTTTTTTTTTCCCCAAAGGAAGTTTCAAAAGAAAGAGAATAGAAAGTTATTGATGATCTTTCTTTGGCCTTAAAAGCTCAAAAAGGGAAATTAAAGAAACATTGCCTGAGCTGAATGGAAAAGCTACACACACTGCAGTGCTGCCTGGTGCTGCACAAAAGTGAATTCAAGAGAAGCCACCCTCCCCTGTGCAGGGGTCAGGGTTAAATGCACCTCTCTGGATTCCCTCCCATCAGGAGTTAAACGCTTCCCTGTGGGCAGCAGGAGAAGCAGCAGAGCTGGTCCACATCCCCCTCTGCCCAAGTGCCCTGCCCATGTCACTGTCCTGCCCTGTCCATGTCACTGCCCTGTACCAGCCCTGTCCATGTCACTGCCATGCCCAGCACTGCCCTGTCCATGTCACTGCCCTGTCCCAGCCCTGCCCTGTCCATGTCACTGCCCTGTCCATGTCACTGCCCTGTCCATGTCACTGCCCTGTCCCAGCTGGATGGGCTGGAGCCCAGAGCCACACGTGAAGAGGAAGACAAGGACTGAGCAGGGGATTCATGCTCGTGCTCTTACCCCTTGGGGAGTGGAGATGAATGAGCCTACACTGCTGACATGAAGGACACTTCCCTGCTGTCATCACAGCAAAGGGAGAGCAGGTGGTGACAAACATGGACTGCAGCCACTCGGTGTGGCCCCTTGGCACTTCCACTTCACTTCTCCATGACAGAATCTGCTTGGGGAAGATCATTCCTGAGGATCCTGCATGCAGAGGTGGTCTCTGCTCACCCACTCGGAGCACCTAAGGGCCCTTTACCCATATGCTGCTGCCTGGCACTTCCAGGAGAAGAGGAGGAGTTCCCACATCACTTCCCCAGCACCACAGGCAGCTGCTCATGTGCCAGCAGACATGGGAGAGCTCTGAGTGTCCACCACACAGCCATCCCCACTTGCCAAGGATCTGTGGACCTACACAAAGAGGGATTAGACTAATTAGGAAGACGAGGAACTATAAGTATGAGCCTAAGCAAGAAAATGAGGCCAGTGTGGGTCTGAACAGAAATTCAAAGCCATGTTCAAAGCCCTATGGGTGAGTGCTCACTCGGGTCTCCCCACTAATTTATCAACACTGGCAGCCCCACAAAGCACATCCTGCCTTCTGAGCACCCAGATTGTCAAGCAGGATCAGAAGGAATCCAGGTATCCTCACGCTTGCTTTGGTGTGCCTCATTAATATCATTGTCCAGTCTCACTGGGAAAAAAACCCGAAAACAAACAACCCAAAAACTGGACAACAGGATGGGACAGTGTCCCAAATCCCCTTAGAATATAACTTCTCCCTAAAGCCACCTTTCACATGCAATCTCACCCACAACAGGAGGAGCTACTGACACAGCCAAGGTCTCAAAGGCACTTGAGGCTGGAAGTCAAAGTCTCCCTTAACTTCAGGACATGCCTGAGAAGTGATTAGCCTTTCACTCTTTGCAGAAAAGCTGACACTGTCCAAAGCATCAGGCACTGCTCCCTTGGGACCTCAGACTTTGTCCTTTTCTGTGCTGGTGCCTGCAGGAACTGCAGAGCCCCACGGTGAGAGCGATGGGGCGCGGGATCAGAGGAGACATCTCACTGCTCGCTTCAGCTGCTGGCTGGGATGGGACTGAACTGCAACAAATATTGATTTAAAGAACACGTTAGAGGCTGCCTCTAATGCATTTGAGCCTTCAGCTCTCATTTATGGTCTGTGCCTGATTCTACCACTTGCCTAAAACTCAATACAACCTTTTAAGATTTTTATTTTTTTTTTAACCGTTGATGTCTCAGTGTATCCCCTTGCAGGTTTATTTTCCTCTCACTTCTTGAGGAAAGAAATTACACGAAGAAGCCATTTGAGCTCTTTAGCCATTTGATCTTGGCAGCACATATCTCTAACAAAACAGAAAACAAGGTTCATCCACGTGTGGGCAGGAGGAAAGTTCTGCAGCACCACCACAGAACAGGAGAGCAGAAATACATGCCTTCCATGAAAAAGAATAATTGAGCTATAATTCTGGTTTTGGCTTGCTCTTTCATCCAAAAAAATGAGTGGCTTGAATAAAATGATAATTTTATCACTTAGCATCACTCAAAACACTCTATATGACATTTAGGTACTGATGCTCTTCAAGGAATCAGTAAACACTAAAATGCCTTTAAAAATCTGATTTTTTGGTACCTAGAGGCCTAAGCTAACAATCAAGATCCCAAATATTTGATAAACAAACATGAGGCTGAAACACTGCTATGACAGCCTAATAAACTCCTGACAAGAGGGAGATGCAACAGGTGAACAGTAGAAAACACAACAGCCACGAGAGGATCACAATATCTCGAGCAGGAGGCTTGGCATGGTTGGAGGCACACACTGGTGCAGAACAGCCAGGAGGAAAATCCTGCTACAAAGAAGGGAAAAATGAGCAAAAATCAGGGTGGAGCATAACGTTGCTGGGGGAAATCTGCAGGAAAGGTAAAGACTATGGCATCACAGGTCACAAATCCCCTTGAGTTTCTTTGGATCAAGTGAGCCTTCTTTAGAAAAGGCTTGATACTCAATCCAGGGAATTTATAGTGTAGAAACATGTATGTGTAGCCCTGATTCCCCATCACATTGAAAAGATGTTTAAATACCAAACCAAAATTAAGACAAATGTCGTATTTTCTTAGAACAATTCCTTAGTGCAGATTAAAGGAAGAATCATTAAACCACATCAAACAACTGAAAGTGAAAGCTGAGAAAAATGTCTGCAGAGGGTCACAGTGCCCCATCACTGGGCACCCTGCACATCCAGCACAGCTTGCCATCAAATTGCTGACAACAAATTCCCTCGAACAACAGTGTGAGCCCAGGATTTTAAGCAGCCAGGAGATAACATCATCCCAAAACACTGGTGTGAGCTCATAGCTGCTTCAAGGAACAGAATTAAATGGGCTTTCATCACATCACTGCTGTCTCTAGGAAAGGAGGGTTGGATTTGGAGTGCCCACATCGAGCCACTCAACATCTTCAGACACCATGGCACCCTCGCCCAGTGCATCAGGGAAAATGCCCTTTGGCAGAGCTGCTTGGACTGCATGTCTCTGCCTGCAGGGACTAGTTTGGGGCTCCAGGGTGGCCCCACAGCCCACTGTGAAGCACCAGACTTTGGGGCAGCAAATGGGCTGACATGGCAGAGGAAGCAGCTCTGTGCTGAAGCAGCACGAAATCCAGGCCAGGCAGCAGCAGGTGCTGCCTGTGGGTGGGATATTGTGCATGGCAGACTTAGCCTGCCTGGAGTTGCAGAGATGAGTTCCATTCAAGAGGGCTGGAACAGCCTCTTCACCTTCTCTACATCAGTATTTTGGGCAAAATACTCTATTCTCATGGAGAGAGAAGCAAAGGAGAAATAGGAGAGAAGCATCTTCCAAGGAATTTTTCAGAGTAGAGATGCTCTTGAACTTCTCAGAGCACAGTGCTATGCTGCTGAATATCCTTCTCCCTTCCTCCTGAAGCTGGGAAAAAGAAATCTTAGTGAGGAAGTGAGGAAGGAAGAGTTCTTCCCAAAAATGGATTCATTACTGGGTTCCAGGTGCCAGCCCTTAAAGCAAATTCTGTCAGTCTCACGCAGCGTCTTTAAGAAATGATAGATCTCACTGGCTCAGAAGAAACTCTCTGCTCCCTGATAATAAATGAGTTGTTAGCAGAAGTAGCAGGCTCCCAGATCCATTTGTGATCCAAAGGGCTCACAGATGCTTCCCATTTTGGCAATGCCAAAACCACAGAACACCAGACAGCGAGGGATGGGAACGAGCCTCCTGTGCCTGTCTGCTTGCTGCTCTCCAGTGGCTAAAGGGAGACTGCCAAGTGCAAGTTCTCTTTGATGAAACCTTTCCTTAATGTAAATTTGCTGATGTTGAAAGTGAAGAATTTGCTGTATTGCCTGCAGGTAAGGATAGCTAAGGGAAAAACCTCACCCCCAACAGCTCTGCAGCACCTCGTGTGCTCTGGAAGGAATCATCCTATGGCACAGGCAACTCTTGTCCTACAGCCACACCTTGGATAAGAAACACGCCTTGGGTGAGAAACACACCTTGGAGGAGACAAACACACCTTGGAGGAGACAAACACACCTTGGAGGAGACAAACACACCTTGGAGGAGACAAACACACCTTCTCCAAAGGCTCCCATGGTCCCACCACAAGATGCTGCTGTACCTGAATGTCTTGGCCCCAATTCTCTCCAGCCCCAGCTGCTACAACATTGCTCTAGATTTCACTCCACAGCCCTGGGGATGACTTTTTTTTTTCCCATGTTTGTTTTTAAAGTTGTTCTGCTCGACTTGCTAGTTTGGATTCACACTTTTAGTTTCTGTCCTGAGACAGGCTTGAAACAGGAAACCTGAACACACATTGCTCTCCAACTCCTCTGAGATTGCTGCCAAATGGCAATTAGAACTCATGACAGATTGGGATGGGATTCAGAATGTCCCAAGATTTTCAGGTGTGTTTTGATCTAGAGCTCTGGGTCTGATTTGTCTCAGCTGTTATAGGATGCCACTGTATTAATTAATTTTTTTTAAATGGGCCAAGCAATGGCCTTTTTTCCCTACACAAGGCTTAACTGTGGTCTTCCCATTTGAGCTAGTAGGGGTTGCTCAGTCAAATCCCTGGGTGCTGTTTTTTTGGAAACACCACAGCATCTGAAGGCATTCCTCCCCTGATGATACCAACCCCAGATTCCTCCAGAGCCCAGTCCCAGGGACAGGCACCATCAGCCAGGAGTGTATCAGCAGGAAGAGGGAGAAGGAGATCTGCATAAAGACTGCAGAAGCAGTCCCAGGCATGGCTGTCAGAGCACTGCAAACGCTCCTGCCAGCAGCAAGCCCCATGAAAAGTGAGAAACAGAAGAGGCCAAGAAGATAAAAGCACATCACAGGACAATGCCAGGCCCCTGCCCTTGGCAGGCCACTGCAGTGCAGTACCAAAATCCAGGAGGAGAACCTGCACAGAGCAGTTTCTGTGCCATGAACATATGTTTTCTTCACTTCTCAGCAATACATCAGAATAGCACAACTGCGAAGAGCCTGTTTGCAATGTGATGCCTGCTTTTATCAAAGCCTTTACAGGCTGCTCGCAGGGAGAGCAGCAAAATGTTTGATACTGCTGAGATGTCACCTTCAGCAGAGTATTGAGGAATTAGCAGAAGAGCATAATGCAGCTGCAGATGCTTTGGGATGGGATTCATCTTCACCTGCCTCCCAAAGTCTCATGGTAAACTAAGCCAAGATCAACATAATTCTGTTGCTTTACCTGGTACTTCACAGAGGAACCAAAGGTTCAACTAGGGGACGTGTGGGCACATGTGAGGACTCCAGAACAAGCTTTGATGGGCTAAATATTCTCAAACAAAGAAGAGAAGTTTGAGAATGGTCACTGAGAGCTGCTGCCTGAGATGCTGAGTGTTGGTACTTCCAATGCAGCGTGACTGCTAAGCCCCACTAAAACTGTGATGATGCTTGAATGAGAGTTTCCAAGCCTGTACCCCAGAGTAGTGATTGTTTCTCCAGAACAAGAAATGGTATGGGCTTCCTGGGAAAGGGCTCATCTCTGAAGGTGTGTGGTTGCTCTGGAAGCAGAGATGGAAATGCAGGACCTGAGGGCTGCACAGTGAATTCTCTGCCCTCAAAGCATCAGCACATACACATGGGCATGTCTGGGAGCACAAGGAGCTGATTTTCCAGTCTGTGTGTGGCTGTGGATGGGTGACCTCCTGCAGGCCCTGGGACTGCTCGGGGCTCTGTGGGTTCAGGAGAGGTGCTGGATCTGCTGCCACGAGGTCTCTGCAAGTCTGGCACACTGCTAAGGCTGCTGGCTAGGCAGCTGAGGTGGAGGATGTTATGATATAGATGACTCAATGTTAGAAATCTGCCTGACTTCATCCACACATTTCTTGCAGGTTCCCAAACAAATGATGACTCTTTACGCCTGCCAGCCAAGGCTAATGCAGGTCTCAGACTCCTGGGACCTGAGGAGATCTGTTCCCTGACAGTGGAGGAGAGGGTCCACTATCCCCACAGCCTCTGCCTTTGCTGTCCCCACAGGCCAGGAGCACAGGGGCTCCCAGATTGCCATCCCCACACCTTGAAGCTGCAGACAGTGGCTTTTGGCACAGCCATAATGA
The DNA here is from genome assembly GCA_013396995.1 of Dicaeum eximium. Taxonomy (NCBI): domain Eukaryota; kingdom Metazoa; phylum Chordata; class Aves; order Passeriformes; family Dicaeidae; genus Dicaeum; species Dicaeum eximium. The sequence goes on from VWZP01009193.1 coordinate 327,821, forward strand.
GCTGAGCAGGAGAGACCAGAATGAAGATTGGCTGGAAGACTGAATTAATTCTGATTAAATCTGTGAAATGCACTCAGATCTGCCTTTGCTGGGGACAAACTGGGGACAGCTGCTGTGCCTGCCCGTTTTTCTGGGACAGTGAGCTGGGAGCAGCCCTGCTGCTTGGGCTGCTCACCCCTTCCCCCACTGCGGCCGTGTGTGGTTTGCCTTTCTATTACTTCCTTTGGTAGTTCATTAAAGACATTAATCACCTTCTGCACAAAGACATTTCTCCTGAACTCCCTGCAGGCCAGGCCTGTTTCTCTGCTCTTTCTCAGCCCTTGCAGGCACAGTGCTGGTGGCTCAGACCTGCCCCTGTTTCCCTGCTGACCTGGCTCCCTGCTAGACACCCACAGGGTGCTCACCCCTGAGCCTTCCCTGACAAACATGCTCTGACAGGAGCCTCCTTTCCCGCTCACCTTCACCCCACTGTGGTCTGCATCTCAGCATTTGTCTCCCTTTTCCCTGGCAAAACACCCCCAACACATGACCATCCTGTGTCACCTGCTTGGAGGTGGAGGACAGGAGTAACCTGAGCTGTGGTGCTGACCAAATATGAGACACCATTAGCTCCAGTTCAGACTTGAGCAGAAGGAGGCAGAGCCCTCAGAAAGAAAAACCTCCCCTTGCTTAGCTAAGGGCTGAAAAGAGAGACAAGGGAAAACTCCACCTATTGCACATCCAGAGCTGCTGCCTTGCCCCTTTCCCACATCATGTCTCCTACTCCAAGGTTTCTCACCCTCTGTCCCTGTGTGCTCTCTGTTGGACTTTTCTTGCTTCTGCTTTCCTCACAAGCTCCCAGGCCTGCTGGTAATTTTTTCTGCTGTTTACCTGCCAGAATAGCAGTGCTGTTCTCCTTCTATGGGATGGCACTGAATGGGATGTGGGTGCTTCGTGCAAGGAAAGCCAACAAGGCTCGAGGCATTCAGGGGATGTTGGCAGGCCAGCAGGAGAAAAACCACGTCTGAATCTGTGTAATCACCGATGTCTTTTGCTTGTTGAAGCTCACTGCTAGCAAAGATCAAAGCAAAGTGTTTGGGAGGGTGGGGAGGTGAGAAATAGCCCTTGATTTCATGTGAGATTCTTCCACATTCTGCATCCAGATTACTTACAGACGTTTCTGTATCTCTCTTCTGACCCTCCAGGCCTCAACCTTTCATCTCCCTCCCACTCGATCTCCATTAGCATAGTGGCAGGATCTCATTTACAAAATCAAAGCCAAGACTCCTATAGCATACAGAGAAATGCAGACACATATGCCACATCCACATGAGAATCCTGCCATCAGTACAACTCAATCTTAGACATCAGTTGTTTTCTTTTGCACTCCTCCACTCTGTCAAAAACAAATAAAATCAAAGAACTAAAAGACCCTCTTAAAGAAGCCAAGATATGGCAATTTTTAGCTGTCACTCACTCCTTCATTGCCTCTCACTGCTCCTTCCTCAAGGGGTCACTCAGTCTGGCGAAGCATAAGCACGTCTGAATTGCAGCCCTGGGTGAGGATTGGCAGGGTTTGGTTTGCAGACAACAGGGAAAATAACTGATCTACATTAATAAAAAGAATCAACATTTAGGGAGGTTTTTGTCTTTTTGTGTTGTTTTTTTCTGGGGGTGTTTGTTTAAGAGTGCCCCAGAGGGGACAAGTGGGTGGCTGCTAAAAGGGCAGTGTGGGAAAATCAGCTGGAGACTCGTTACTGCTTAAGCTAATGAGTGATCACTTCAGCAGGTGAGCAGGGAGCAGTTTCTGCTGGGTACCACACTGTTATTGCCCCAGTAATTCACCACCAGTTTGAAATATTTTATGGTGGGTTGCAAAGGCTTGGTTTGGACCCCCTTCTGCACCTTGCCTAATTTCTGATTTCCTCAGGTGTTACCAAAGGATTTCACATGGAACTTTTCACCAGAAGAAACAGTGCACTGCTTCATTTCTACAAAACTAAAGTAAGGGAAATAAAACCTCTCTTTAAAGGCATGCAGTTGAAATAAATGCATCTTTGTCTTCAGACTCGTGTTAATGCCGCACCCCAGAGAATTTGGATCTTCAGAATATTAAAGTCTCCCTGACTTATTGTTCTTTAAGGAGCATGTTGGTTTTGTGTTTGCTCTGAGCTCCACATGTTACTGAAGCTAACTGGGACCTTTTCCATTTCTGGTGGCAGAGAGCTGCTGCCTTTGGGGCCCTAACCCTATTAAAGGAAATGTAAATGTATATATCTAAAATTCCCACCAGTTTTGGAAATGAACAGCACACTTCCCCACACTGCAATCCTTGCATGAAAATTTCCATTCTCACCTTGCTAATAATGCCAAAAAATAAAGCCTGTCTGTTTCTGCCCTAGTAGAATCCCTATCACATGAAAAGGTTTTATTTTTGGAGAAGAAAAGATAAGCTGTGAGTGGAAGCTGAGACTGTCACACAATGGACAGGTCTGGCCTGTGCTGCTCACCGTATCTCAGATCCTTCCTCTGCCTACTGCAGAGCCCAAATTTTACTTCTTCACTCTCTTTTCTGCTTGTCACCAGTGCTGGGATCCTTTCCAGATGAGCAGATAGATTTGCAGGTGTGAAATTCCCCTTATTCCTCCCTCTGATTTTTCCTTACGGCGTCATATCTGCTTTTCTCCCGAGGCAACTCTCCCACCACCCAGGATAAAAAAAATTAAATACACAAAAAATACTCATGCAAAGAATTAGTGGCCCCATGGCCTTTGAAGAAAGGGACACACCAGACTGGGGGACACTTTTCCTGATGTGTGGTGCCAGCCTCTCACAGGGCTGCCTCTGTCAGGAGACAAGGGGAGCCCCATCATTGTCCCTGCTGATGGAATCGGTCCACATTTACCCAAAACCCTCCACACTCAGATCCCTGGAGGCAGACAGACAACTTGCCCTGTCCTGGCAGCCACAGCTGAGGAAATGGCTCAGCAATCATGTTCTAAATGCTTTTCCTTCTTGGGAAAATCGTATGGGACAAGCTCCTGTCTTCTTCGGTGGTGACTGTGACCACTGAGCATCCAGCAGCCACCCCGGGGGTGGTTGGGACACAAGGGGCTGGTGTCACCTCCAGGACCTGTTGCCTCCTGTTTGGCAGGATTGGACCCAACTCCAAGCTGCTGGCATCTCACTGAACAAACACACACTTACTAGAAAGCCACAGCCCATCCCTGCCCAAAACTGAACAACCTTAACCTCAGGTTGATCTAATGTGAATTGATGCTCCGTGATTCATCTGTCTGCATCACATCTTTTCCTGTTACATAATCCAAGGAGATGTAGCTCCTTGTAGTACCTGTGTTGTATTAATCAGACTGCAACTGATCATTAAATCCATGTTTCTGTTGGCTTAACTCACATTAAATAGTCATAGCAAGCATCCGGAGCTCTGCAGGGAAAAAAAAAAACATCCCAAAGAACTTACATGAGATTTCTGATAGTGAAAATAAAAACAAGTCTATCAACACCACAACTATTACAGGGCTGGGCTTATTTAGACTGTGGAAGTTTAATTATAAAAATTGCATTCTAATTGATTACTGCTGGAATAATTACAGCAATACCTTTACAAGAAATGGTGACCATCATATGTTTGTCAACAAAGAAGCTTCCTTTAAATTCAACACTCAATTATTGTTTAATTAAACCAAATTTGGTTCCTCGTTTGAGAACATTCAAATGCTTGCCTATTCCTTCCTATCTCTGAGAGGTAATTTAGAAGATAAAAAGCAATTTCTATAAATACTCTATCTATATATGTAAGTATCCAAGGAAAAGAAGAAAAAGAAAGACTTCATTTCATAGCTGATCTGGATGTAAGCTTGCTGCTATTGATAAGAACATAAGCACAGAGTGAGTGATCACTACAAATCCCTCTCTAATTGGTGCTTGGAGGCCTTAATAAAATATGAACAGAATCCAAACTACATGTTCATTTTCTAATTTGCAGAACAGATTCAACTGTTGATATTCCAGCAGCACCCACAGCATATACTCAGTATGAGGACCCTACACTATCTGTGCATACAGGGAAGGAGAGGGATAAATAATTCATTGCTTTTCAGCCTCTTTACAAGTTTTCTTGCAGCTGCAAAATCCTGTTGCTATCTTGTGCAGACCCCTGTGTTTCAGGTGTGCAGCTCCTGAATGTCCCTTGCCAGCAGCCCACCACCCAAGCACACAGAATCTGGTGGCTGTCTCAGTAAAGCTGCAGGGCTCAGTGACAAACAGGGGTTATTTTAGTCACTGGTGACCCCTGCAAAGCAGCCTGAGTTTGGTAGGGGCAGATTTGCCAAGCTGGTGACTCACCTTGCGTGGCAGTGCTGACCCAGGGCAGGCTGTTGCTGAACCATCCTCTCCTCAGGACAGCCAGAGCAGCCTCCACGCCTGCCTGGTGCTGCCAGGCTCACCTGGGGACCTCAGCCAAAGGCTGAAAGCAGGAATCTCTGCACCACAAATTAAATAAAGCTATGGAGCTGTGGCTGAAACAACTCACATTCCCTGAGGAGCCGGGCTCTGCACAGGATGGGATGCGCATTACACTGTGCACAGTTGGAGGCTGAGATGAAGAATAGGAGAAAACTATTCCCAGCACAGGCTGACTCAAGAAAGAAACCTCTCATTCCTTTGCTGTCAACAACACACAGTGCTGCCATCCACTGTGGACCTTCCAGGGACAGGAATTTGCAGATCTCTCTTAAGCTGCAAAGATTGTGTGCCCTCACATCTGGCACAGAGCATCCCCCTTCCCACCCCTCTCCATTCTCACCTGCACCATCAACTCTTCTCTGCTGAGTCTGCCCTGAGAGCAGTCAGACATGGCAAAAAACAGCATGGTAGGGTTTGCTAGACACTGTGTGGAGGACATAAAGCTCTTTTCCAAACATGGATGGAGACAGAACCTCTGAACATGTCTTTAAAGCTGTCCAGAAGGGTTTTTGCTCTGCTACATCACCAGGTAAACATTTCAGCTACACCACACTGTCATTTTACCCCTTATAGTCACCTGGCACTGCTGTGTAATTCTGCTGAAGGAAGGACTCTCAATTCCCCCTCCTCTCCTAAACAATTTCCTTGGCCTTTGAAGAAGCAGCACAAAATTATAAAGCCTCCTAACCTTTAGTTAAGAACCCTCAGAGTGGCAGGTGTGTACTTTTACATGGGTAAGCCCCATCAGGCACCCAGCTGCAACCACGGAGCCTGTTCATTACCAGCTATTCCGTGGGATGGAATGAATTCAGGAAGATATTTCAGTTATTGAAACGTGCCCGTGCCTCAGTGATGCAACAACATTAGCATCAACCCCGCACATGAAACAGGAAGTCACCACACATATCTACAACCTCTTCTTGCTTTCTTAATGATTATGGTTTGCTTAAAATCATCATCTCCTGACGTGTAGCGCACAGGGACCACAGGACCCGCACTGAGGTTTTCACAATCACTGCGTAACGATAAAAAGTCCACATCTGAAAACACCAGAAATGCAAAAGTTGTCACAAACGAAATGCAAAAATGCCACAGTGACAGCCCAGCAGCAGACCTCTGGGTGCTCTCCAGATTTCTCCCTGGGATGGGTGTTGCTGTCACCAATTCACGGCGCGTCACTGACGGCGCTGTCACCTGGGCACGGAGCTGGCGGTGTCACTGCACCCACTGTCACGCCAGGGCTTGCTCATCCTCACCAGCGAGCAGCTACGTGTCAGGCAGAGGTGAGCAGGGTCACAGCTGATGCTGAGGTATGTTTTGCACACCATTTCCTCAGCCAGGCTGCTGTCATTGCCCTGCACTTCATCCTGCCACTTCATCACCTCCCCGCACGCCGCCCAACAAGGGTTTTGCTTCTGCTGTCACCCCTGATTCTTAATATCTGTTCTGTATTTTGGAGTGTGCTGCTGCAGACACTTGCCATAAGGACTACATTTACCACACACGAGGCTGGATCCCAGCTTGAAGCAGAATTTGCAGTGGAGCTGGGACCTACTAGTCTTGCTCAGATGTCCTGCTGGAGACCCAGACAGGTGAGGCATCAGGTTCACAGGGTCCCAACACCCTTGCCTTAAGTGTCACAGGAGCAGGTAATGCCAATGGCAAGGAAATGCTGTGTTCTCCATCTCCATGGGAACAAAACCTGGTACTTTTAACTGGTAGCACGGCCAGTCTTTTCTCAGAAGATAAGGACCACTGTGTGGGCAGGTTTTTTATTCTCTCTAAATAAACAGATCTTTCTGCTGATATCTAGTCTTGGCAGCCAGGCAAGGAATTAGCTGGAAGATGAAGAATGAGCTAATTCCTGACAAAAGTTTCACTTCAGCTCTAGAGCACTAAAATCAGGTCTCCTAATGGCCTGTTTTCTTTAGGTTGGGGGTTTTTTTTCACCCCTACGGTACATGGAATAACACCTTCTTTTGTGCTTACAAAACAAATGCTGCCTTCCATAGTCTGGAGGAACTTAGGAAGTTTTTAATTATAAGAAAAGCAAAACGAGGACAAGTGAAGTTGGACTGTGCAGAGTGCTCTGCTGGTCTGATCTAGGACAATGTGCCCTACATAGAGCTCAAATATAACATCCTTTGGGAGGCTGCCTTGCTTCCATTCAGCTTTTGTGAGACCACCCCTGCCCCCGCAGTACTAATGACAGATTTCTGAAGCATAACTGGTGTCATGGTCTTGCCATCAAAGCTGTAAACAAAACCATTAGTGGCAGCCATGGAGAGGGAGGGAAAGACAGGTGCAGATGGAGAATTTATTTGAGCGATATTCTTGCAGTTTCTGCTTTCTTCCTGCTATCAGCTCTGAAATAGCTCATCCCCAGCCACAGTCAGCAACTCTACCCCAGGTGGGTGATGTTTTCCCTTGATAGATACAAGGTCTGGCTTTTTTCTTCTATTTGTCTGGTTTTCCTGCCAAGAAAGTGCCATTGGATAGAGCTGAAATAGTTGCTCTTCCTTGATGGAAACCTTGTAGTTGGCAAATAGAGGGATATTAAGGAAAATAGAAAATCTTTAGATATGCCATTAGATACTGCAAACAAAGTGTGGCCAAATTGTTACTTCTCTCTCCTATATCATACTGGGCAGGAAATTCCTGAAATCTTGTGTTTGCAAACCCTCCAAGAGAAAATATCACAACTTTTTTTTTTCTTCAAAAAGCCCCATCAATTCTCCTCCTGGCTCTTTCTTCCAGGAGCTCCCTTCTGTGCATTTCTGAGCAGAGAGAACAGTTTGTGTTCACCTCTATCCCACACAACTAAACTGCAGGAGGGATGTTGCAGTGACTGAAGAGGACACTATGGACGCCAGCCACCAACAACCCAACAGGCTCTGTGAAGGGGAGGCTTCCTCCAGCCTCTCCTGACAGCCCCCAAACACACACACACAGGTTCAGAGAGTGTCAGCAGCAGTGTCTGACACTCAAACCAAAGAATTCTTTGTGCACCAGACCCTGCAAGTGCGAGCCCCTCGCCCACAGCACAGCACCCTGTGCTCCAAGGAAACCAAAGGCTGCCACAGCAACCACAGGGATGTGTGATGGGTCTAGTTTTCAGTTGGTTTCCTCCTCCTGGTTTTGTTTGTTGCTGCTAACCTTGGCTTTACCTAGAAAGCCAGGGGTTTTTTTTCTCGATAATATCTAATGAGAACAGTACAGCCAATTTGCTGTGCTTTAGCAAGGTGCAGATACACCCTGAGATCAATTCTGTGGTGCAAACTCATTTTTTAATATCTGTTTTTAGAGCCAATGAATTAATTTCTTGAAACTAGAACTCTCTTACTTCTCTGTCATTATTAGGCATGCCCTTACTGGGGATTTAGCCTCCACTTGCACCAAGCTCCTGGTTTCTGCTAGGTATTTCTTAAATTACAAGGGCAGATGGTTAAACTGGGGCTGAGGAAGAAGCTGTTCACACTAAACAGAGACTTCTGTGCACTCTGTGGGTGGAAAGGGATGTCTCTGTGGTGCATTACAGCTATGGGAAATATGGGGATGAAATCTCAATGTAATGAGTTGGACAGAGGTTAGAGAAACAAGAGAAAATGAAATGTTGGGGGTTTTATACAACTTTGGATGCGGTGGAAAGGGAAACAGAAGACATGCTGGATAACTGCAGCACTACCTCACCCCTATTCCTTAGCACAAACCGAAACAACCCAGAAACCCTTTGTCTGTATGGGGTTTTCTGGACCCTAAAGGTGAGCTGCACATTTGGTGCAAGATGTCCCATATTTCAGACAGCAAACAAGCCCAAGTCAGGAATAAAGAACCCAAAGTAAGGCAGAGCACAGTGAATGCTGGTACTTACAGGTGTATGTCATTTCAAAGCTGTCACTGATGTTCACAATGTCGATCTGGGGAAGGAGCTTAGGGGGTTCTGTGAGCTGAGACAGCGCAAACCTAAAAGCCGCATGTTCCTGGGACTGTTGATTAGGAAATAACCCCCCTGGGGAGAAAAACAGAACAATATGAAGAAAGGTCTTAAGAACATTTGTATTAGAAACATCATCAGTCCAAAATATTCCTGAGAGCAGAGCCTACAGCTCTGCAGCCCGGGGAGTGCCTCTTAACTCAGAAATCCTCAGAACCCAAGAACCAAGGGTTCTGTGCCCACTGCGGACAGGCTGGGAGCAGAAAACCTTTCCAACACGTCTGTTATGTAACCCTGGATCACACATGGGAGCCCTGATGCGTGCCCAGGCCAAGCAGGGGTGGGATAATCCATGGGCTGCAGCTCAGCCTTCCCACCCCTGTAACTCCAAGCAGGAGGAACGGGAATGCTGTCACGATCACCTCAGTAAAGGAAGAACGAGATTCTTCCTTCCTCCCCTCGCTTGTAACGAGGCTCAGTGTAAGCCCTGCTGCCTGGGAGGAGAGGTTTGCTACAGGAGAGTCCCACACTCCGGGACTCTGGGGTACGGGCAGCCTGGCTGAGCCTGGCCCAGCAGGGGACAGCGCTGTGACAGCCGGAGTGACACGGGGCTGTGACCAAACAACTTCTGCTGCTCGAGGTTTGTTGCACAGAAAAACCCTGAATTTAACAGGTGTCAATGGCCAAACTCAAACTGGGCAGGAAACTTAAAGCTTGACCCTCAAAGGGATCAATCTCTACAGAAGTACAGATAAGCCCAGAACCACAGAATGATAAAAAGAGGGCAAGAACTGGGACCGGGCTGGACCTAAGCTCGGATCCTCTCTTTCCCCATGGATCTGGAACAAAGTGCAGCGGTAACCCAGCCCTAAGAAAAGTTTCCTGCTGCTCCCCCAGCAGGAGCCTTGGCTTGCAGCAGACCCCTCCACAGCCTCCAGAAAGATGCTCTTAAATACAGCCTGTCTTGTAATCTATATGCATTTAAACAGAGCGCTGCTATTGGCATTTCAGGAGGAGGGAAACAAAGCACTTAGCAACAAGGGAGAATTAAAATAAAGCTGCAGAAAAGTATCAATGCCCAAGATGACTTGAGGATAGGCAAGGACCTGCCATCAACGTCACTTTGCACATCTTTAGTAGAGGGGGCATCTCCTTGTGTGAAAAGGGCTATTTGTGCACCAATATCCCCCCACCTCCCCCGTTCCTCCCACACCACAGCCTAATCACGGATATCGGAGGAATCAGATGCTCGTAGCCAAATTGCGTTTGTTGAAAGACAAGAAATCTGGAATTTTGCACAAATTTGGGGTAAAGGGGAGACAGGAAGGGAGGGAGACAAGGATGCAGCATCAACAGCAATAAAAGCACTGATTGTGCAGCTGGACTCAGGCAGGAGTTGCCTGAACTTGGTGGATTAGCAATTGATTGGCATTGTAAAGAGAAGGGAGGCGGGAAAGAAAACCGGCATGCGAGGGAAGGGAATTTGGGGCTAGGTTACAAACGATCACCAATAAAGATCAATGGGAGAGTAATAATAAACCCGGGAAAGGAGGGAGAGGCGCACCGAGAAGTTACAGGAAGGGAGGAAGGAATCAAACAGGCACTGCTGGTGTGCAGGGGAAGCAAGTGACATGAGATGGAACGAGACTTCAATGCAACATCTTCTCCCAATAGCTTTGCCCTTATTCTTTAGCAATAACAACAGAGAGCGTCTGTTTGTTACCTCCCGTCCCAGTTACCTACAGATGAGAGCATCCTCACAAAAACGTATCATGCAACCGCCGATTTTGCAAATGCAGCAACACACAATGGCAGCCCAGGCATTTCTCAGGGCAAGAAACAGATATTTTTTTCATACTTCCTCCATTTCGGAGGCACTTTTCTCCCTCTGTGTTGTGTGTGTGTGTGTGTGTCCAGGCATTTATTCCCAATCTACCCCTCCCCCAAAACCAAATTGATCCGTCTCTGCTCCGGCAAAGCCGGTACCAGCGCACACATCCAGCCCTCGCAGCTCAGCCCCTCGCTCTCTCTCGCACACATACACGCACATCGTGCCTTTGCGAGCACACGAACGGGTCCCTTTCCCCCCACCACCCCCTACCCACTCGTCAGGGGCCACCATCCCCAGCCCCGCACTCACCTATCTGGATATTGTTGGGGAAATTGGCCCCTAACACCGCCCCTAGGAAACTGGTGCAGAAGAAGGCGAAAATGTGCTGCATATTCCCTTTTGCATTGGCGAAAAAGAAGCCCAGTTCCAAGCATAGATTTGATTTTTCCCCCGCTCTGCTCTCTTTAGCCGCCTCTCTCGCCTCCCCTGCGCTGCGCCTTCGGGATGCGCGTCTCCCCCGCTCCGAATCCAGCGCTGAGACTGCCGCTGAGCAGCGCCTGGCAGCAGGATTAACTGAGCCCCGAGAGAAAGAAAGAGAGCCCGCTCCTCATCCACATCCCTCCCCCGCCACACACAACGCACACGCACACGCACACGCCGGGCGCTTCCACCCCGCTCCTTCCTGCCCCTGCTCCCAGCTGGAGCTCCACAGCTGGAGCCGCATCCCCCCCGACCCCGCTCTGCCCCCGGGGGTCCTGCCCCGGCTCTCTAAGGGCAATCCCCACCTAGCCCTAAATGCCAGCTGTCCCCCTCGACTCGTCTTGGCAGTAGCTCAAAGGAACCTGTGAATCAGTAGGTGGCAAACTCCTCTAGAGAAAGAGCTGGGGCTCGGCTGCCTGTGATCCATCGCTCCCCAGCCCGGGCTCGCACCCCTGGGTCCAGGAGTTGAACCGACCACTCTCCGGAGCCTGGCTCGTTAGGATGACAAAGAGGGTCCTGCAAATGTGCCTTGGAAGGAAGGGTTTCAGAGCAACAAACGAGAGATCCTGAAGGATTAAAAAAAGGAAACCCCCCCATCACCTTTCTCATTGATTTTTCCTGCTGTTAATGGGTAAGGCTTTTCACCACTGCACTTGATGTGGGAGAATCTGTACTCACCAGCACCATCAGATAGAGCAGGCTTCTGAAATTAGGGGGCTAACTTAGCCTGGACCGTTTCAGAAGCCGTTCCATGGCAGGTCTAGCGAGGCTGGAGCTTATTTGACCATAGACAGCTTTGCTCCAAAACAAAAGGAAGAGGAAAATAAAGGTAGAACCAACAAAACCCAGCTCCTAGGCACAACTCTGGACTTGGAAATTTTTGAAGAAGAACTGTGGTGAACACAGAGCCACAGTCACCTCAGAAAGGAGAGAAAGTTCACCCATTCCCGCTGAAGTCCCAAAGCAAAGCAAAGCAAAGCAAAGCAAAGCAAAGCAAACCAAACCAAACCAAACCAAACCAAACCAAAAAGGCCATTCATGCCAGAAGCCAGAAGCTGAAATCCCATGTCCAGGCCCAGATATTCTGCCCTTGCTGTTTCCAGCCTTGACACACAGCAGGGGTCCATGGCAAAGAGAAAATAGAAAGAAAAAAGGGATGTTTGGGGCAGAATTAGAAAAGACTCAGATGCCCCGTGTCCTGGTTGGGTGCAGGGTCCCTTGCCCTCCCCCCATCTCCAAACATGTGTGGTTAAACTGGAAGAACACCAAAGAATGGTGACCAATGTTTAAAGGTCAAGACCTGCTCCTGCATAAGGACCAGTTGGATAGATGGAAATATCCCACACTGCAGAGTGGGATAACTGAAATGGGACATGACAAAAGCCTGCAGAATCTGCAGCAGCACAGAAATGTTCCCTGTTGGTCTCAGCACCCAGGTGTGACATGACTTTATGGTGCAGGGATAACACTACTCTTTATATCCTCAGGCCTTTGTTTAATCTCTGCAAATAAAGAGTTTGGGATCTTTAATATCCTCCTAGACAGTTTTATGGATTTCACTGTGACTTTCCAGAGTGACAAAATGCTGTAACACGCACATAAATGCCAGAGTCAGTGTGGAGTCTCAGAACTGCACTCTCACAGCTTTGCATCAGAGGAGAGTTGTGCTGATGCCTGGAACTTGGTGGCCTCTCACAGGACAGAACTTAGAGTTACACTGCAAAAAACAGAGCCCAGAAGGTTTGCATTTTCCTCATGGTGAGCAATGAAACATCCTTCTAGGATGGGTTCCTTTTTACCCAAAACCACCCTTTCCCAGGTGACCAGGCAATGACTCTTGGTGCAAGGTTCCTTAAAGAAGAAATTCAGGCACTCAGGAACCAGATAAAGGTGGCCAAAGGATGCCCTGACCCTGTCACACTGCCTGGACCTTCAGCCCACAGTCTCATTCAAGCACAGAAGAATCCCCATCTGCTGCTGATAGGAACACCTTCCCTAGACTTCCATTTCCCTCCCTGTATAATTTAAGCAATACTGATTTCAGGCTAAAATCACCTGCTGATAGGTTTTATGGGATTTTGCTTTCCATCCAGAATTTAATAGAAACAGCTGCATTTATAATCTGAAGAAAGGCACTGAAGGATAACCAGTGCAACAGAAAGATGCCAGCACGTTTTCCAAACTCCCAAACAGCCTATCTGATAACAATAACAGTAGCCATAACAATAAAATATTATAATAGCTTGCAGAAAGCTTGCACAGTCGCATTAATTAATAATGCTGCTTTTGTCTATAAACCTCTCAAAATGCAGGTGGCTTAACAAGGGGAACCTCACCACAGTGTAACAAGATAAGTAGTAATAAGATCATTATTTTAGGAAGGTATTCATTTCCGTTTTCCCTACAGATAACAATGTTTTATTCGGGGTTTGTTAGCATAAGAATGTTCAGAATTAACTCTAGGTGCTCTGAAGGTTCTTTAAGTTAACATGAAAGCAGTATAACATCTGAACTTCTGGCTAAAAACGAAACTGAGTCTTGGGAAATAGATGAAACTCTTCAACTTCACAAGAGTAGTCACAACAGAAACACAGATCAATCCACCAATCTTCTGAAAAAACACAAATGAATTATCTTGATTCCCGAAAACAATTGAAGGAGCTTTTTTCTCCTTTCAGATTTCAGAAAACAAGCAAAATCGTGCAATACGAATACAAGCATATTGCACAGAGCCATATTAATCAGGAGCAACTGAAAATATCAGGGATGGAATTTTATAAGACCTGTATTTTGTCTTGGAGGGTTCTTAAGACACAGATGGGACAGGCAGGCATCTAGTGGTCAACAGGGAACATCCATCATGGTTTTGTGGGATTAATTCATGCAAATTGTAAAGAATTGGGTAAATACTGATGAAAAAAAAAAAATTAAAAGTTTGTTAAATGTAAGAAATGTTGAAAAGGCATTTTGAAAGAGTGTTGCTGATTCACTTCAGGTCTTTTCCAGACATGAGAATATGGAATATGCCAGAGCTGCTGCTCTCCTTGTGTTCTGTCTGCAGCTGACCTTGCTGTACTGGGCAAGAACCTTTGTTCTCACCCATTTCTGCTCCAAGGTTTGGCTTGGAGCAGGAGAATTTTGGCTCTGAGAAGGATGTCTGCTGCCTTCTCCTTGCTCTGCTTTGCATGGTGTGCAGTTGTCCGCCCCAGCAGCGTGCTCTGCCCTCGCTATCAGAGCTTTTGTTTCCTGGATGGGAAATCAGCCCTTGTTGGAGCAGATATATTTCTGTTCCAGAAGCCTTGAAAAAACAAAGGGCTCATTCACATGCAGAAGCCTCCAGCCTTGAAAAATGAGGAAATCAACAGAACTCAGCATCCATCCGACCTCCCAGCAGAATTATTTCCCCCTGTGCCCACTGTGTTTTACATGATGCTCCTGAATGTCTTTAAAGAGACTATTGAAACAATGATTTATAAAATTCCTTTTATTTCCTAGCTGGACAGTCTCTATAGTAGGCTTTTTATAAAGAGCAAAAATGTAATTATAGTGATTAATTTAAATAAACTCCAAACACTGCAGAATCTCATACAGTTTTTGCAGAGCCTTGGCATAAATGAATGCTGATGGAGTGACAACACATTTCTCTGCTTCCTTGGTCACCTCAATTTTGTTATTTTGGATAATGTACCACTCAAGGAATGATTGTAGTACAGGCTCTCAGAGGAGAGACTCCAGAATTTGAACATCCGGCATTTGCCTCAATCCTTAAATTTGGAATGTATAATTTACACTGAAAACCAGCATTTACAAACTCTCTTCACCCAATAATTTTTGGTAGAATCTCCTTGACAAAAACAGCCTCAGCAATGTTTGGTATCAGGTAAAAAATCTTCCCTAATCTTCAATGATTTAGGTCAGAAGTGTCCATAGGCCCTCTCTCCTTTACACATCAGCTGGAGCTGTCACATGAAAAACTGACACCACAAAAGCAACTCAGAGAAATTAAGGGAAATATGAGCTTTTCCATGTGTACTAAAATGGGAAGATGTGGAACAACTCTTGAGATGATGACAGCTCCAAGCAGGTCCTGACTGATGCCACACATGTGGGGGATGATGTTTTAAGGTCACCAGATATTGTTTATTGATTTACTGATTCCTCCTGATGGGGGAAACCTGATGTGAACAGAAACTGGGGAAAGTCGGCTTTTCCCACAAACTGTACAAGAATGTGCTTCTGTCATCATGATGATTGGCCTATTACCATATTTATAAGAAATTTCTGCTCTCTCTGGGATAATTAAGTAAGCAAATGGACTGGAAGATAAACCCGTCAATCAGAGTGGCACTGCAAACCATGCACCCTGGGAAATCACGAGCAGCAGCTGGCAAAGGGAGCTGTGCCTTGGCCAGGAGCAGCCCTGGGCTACATCAGCCTGGGGAGGGCTGGGGGCTCCAGTGCCACCCAGCACAGGATGGGGAGTCTGACAAAACAGGGCCAGGGGCTTTGGTGGAGTCAGGTAATGAAATAATCTGTAGGTTCAGTCCAAGCTGAATATGCTACAAATTCAGATCTGCAACTTTGTTTTCTGAAGTTGTTTGTTCCACCACCCAGCTGGCCTGGTGAGGGTGGGTTTGTGTCCAACAAGTGGACTTGCAGTGCTCATCCAGGGGCTGTTCTGATGGACAGTGGTGCAACCAGTCCTGCATGAGTGAATATCTCCACGAGCACTCATGAAAACACCTCCAGTCTCTCTGTGACAAATCCCACCTGACCCCTTTGCTGACTCCCCGGAAAGGAAACTTCACCATCTGCAACCCCAAACCCACTCTCTTCCTCACACATGGAAGGCTGCTAGCACACTTTTTTTTCTTCCCCTCCTGGTGAATGGTTGATTTATAACTACTTATAGCATCTCTCTGTGCCCTAGTCTCAGTTTACGCTCTTTGCTGAGTCATAAACATAAATCAGAGATGTGGGTGGATCCCTGTTTGTTATTAAAGCACCTTATGTTTCTCTAATCCTCACCAGAGGAAGCAGAAATTACTGGTAATACATTAAAGTTACAGTAGGTTGTTGGAGAATATAATATCCCCCCCAGATTACTGCCACAGATAGGCTGTCATGTTATTTTCTCACTGAATGGAAAACCAAATAAATTGTAAGTATTAAAAAAAAATTTGTTGAAAATATATGCTAGGAGATTATTTACTGTGAAAAGGCAGACACAGGGGATGCAACCTCAACCAGAGATTCTGATTATCAAAAATTCAGTCAAATGTTCATATACATGATAAAGTTTTCTTTCACTCAAAGTTCCCAAAACATTGTGAATGCTTCAGATGAAGTCAAATAACGATAGAGGTGATTATGCAGTTTAATATTGATATACAAATCAACCCTCATTTTTAATCCCTGGCATCAAACTCAAGATGTGCAGAAAACAGACGTGAAATGAGGAAGATAAAAGGATGCTGATTTAGGAAATTAAAAAAAAAAAACAACAAAAAAACAAACCAACAAAAAAACAACAAACCGAAAAGCAGCAGCAGCAATTGCCACAATTCAAACAGCCACACAAAATTCCATCATTGCCATCTGGCTCCACGGCTCTCAGGCTGCTTTGCTAACACACAAGATAAACAAACATGTGGGCTGAGCTTTAGGGTGGCTGATCTTGGCCTTTCCAATAGGCAAAGGACTCAAAGTTTTGAACTGGAGTGTCTGAGTCAAGAAAAGAAGCATCAATTTCCAGTCCTTGCATCACATCCTACCGGAGCAGGCTGCCAGCTACCAGCTGGGAAGGGGGAAGTCTATGCACAAAGGAGAAAACTTAAAAAATCACCAGAATTATCAGTGTCATTCTGCCATGAATTTCTGCAATCAATACAGATATTCATGTCACTTCTCTTCATTCCTTAATTTCTACCCGTTCTCTATCTCACAGGGAAATGAGAATTTCAATGTTGGATCAAATCACACAAAACTCCACCCTGAGTGTCTCAGCCTTGCACACAGCATGGTCTGCAGCACATTTGCAGTCTGTATGTGTTAAATGGGCTGGATGCCACAAGGACAGGTAACTGATTAGAGACAGACACCTCAGAAAAGTCTACAAAGAGCTTTGCACATGTGGACCCTGCACAAATAATCTGAACTCCTTCAAAATACTGTCAGAAGAAAACCTCATTGCAATACAAAATACCATTATGTAATTTTATATGAAAAGTTGTCTAAATTCTTAAAGGATGTGAAAGCAAAATGTTTTTGGTTTTAATTAAGAAGATGAATAAATTGAGCCTTGTGAAGTCCCTAAGCAAACAGGACATCAGCCACATATCCATTCTCAGAGAAACTACAGAGGGGAAACAGAAAGACTTCAGGTTGGGACACAGAAAATCATTGGAGCTGGAGAGAGGAGAACAGAAAGACTGGCACCACTCAGCTGGAGGAGTTGAATGGGGAAGGAAGAGACTCAGGAGGTCAAAGAACTGCCTGGCCCAGAGACACTCCATTGGGTGTGTCTTTGATCCTGTTCTGCATCCCCAAAAACACTGAGTTCCACCAAACAATTTCCTACAAAACTGTGGCAGAGGTGCACAGCAGTGGGGTGTCCCGGCTTCTCACTTCTGTCACAGCTTCTAAGCCCTCCATGGCCTGGCCAGTGTGTCACCATGACAGGACATTGCTGCCAGCTCCAGCTGGGCTCCTGCATGGGAAGGGGACACTGGGCAGCAGCTGTTGTCCCCCTGTGCAATGGGTGGTGCAGGGGCCCTGCCCTTTGCACACTCACCAGCAAGGTCTCCAGCTCAGCCAGCTCTGTTAAGCTGCTCTGTTTGGACAAAGAGCTGTAAAGCTCAGTGGGTGCATGAGGATCTGCAGGTTGTCTGTCATTTCTTCTCTTCGTCCCTTAGACACCACAGGAATGGCAGGACTCTAAGGATATAATTTGAAAATAATGTAATTTTTAAAAAATCACCCCATTTTCCAGGCTGGAAGAAAGAGATAAAGGATACAGGCCCTGTTATACCAAGTGTTTCTGGAGGTGTCCCGTGTTAGGGACTTTCTGTGCTCATCAAGGTTTTTACCTGAGACTCTTTGTACATCACAGGCACAGATCAGTGGTGTGTTACAAACAAAAGGCCAGACTCCCTTTGTACTCCCAACAACTGATCAAGACAGAAAGGACAGCACACAAACACCCTGTCACCTGGCACACCACAAAGTTTGCAACCCATTGTAGCTACACCTATAGTTAGAGCAAGTGGGAATCAGAAGAGAGCAGATCATTAGTGAGAAAGGAAAAGAACAGAGCTGAGGAGCTTCAGTCACCAAAAAAAAAAAANAACAAAGAAGATTTTCTTTTCAGGAATATAAAGACACAGTAATTACTTTAGAAATCTTACACATTTATGAGCATTTCCTTTGGATGCAGCCTAGAATTATTGGGCAAGTGCACTGAGTCATGTTACTGGAGAAACCTGAGCTCCTGTTCAGCTCTGCAGAAGCAGCACAATCAAGCTACAGCATCCTGTCACCTTGCCCACAGAAAGCTTCGATCATCTAATCAGCTATTAATGGCCAGCGATGGAAGAAAAAGAACATTTATCCAACCTGAGAGATTGGCAGGGGAATCAATTTGCCAGAGCTCCCAGAACCCACAAGAGGGCCGGGGCTGAAGCACGCTGTGCATCTCTGCCACAGGAACTGCAGGAAAGTCCCCAAGCACGAAAACCTCGTGTACTTGTCCCCTGCCCACGTCTCCTAGGAAAGCCCCCAAGAGCTATTGCCATCTGTAGCAGCATGATGACAAGTGGTACACTGCCTAAAACGACACAGGGAACCACAGACATTTGGAAGTGATTCAGGTGAACATGGTGCTGCTTTGTAGGATGAATAATATGCCAGCGATGGATCTGTGAGACTCGCTGCTAGCAAAGCTCTGGCTTCTGCTGGACACTGTGCAAACAGCCCTCATGATGATGGAAAGGCAGGTTTCAATCTGCCTGGAGCTCACTTTAATTCCAGGGCTGAGGGTAAAAAGAGAGACAATGTGGAATGCAAAGACCTGGTGACCTAATTCATTAAATACAGGCTGCTTGCAGCTATTTGATTCTGCTTTGCTGTGTGCATCTCACGGGCTCTTCCTACATACATCTCTCTTTTCCTCCTTCCTGCCAAGAAAGAAGAGCTATTTAGACTTCCTATCTAGTGTGATGATATCATATTTATTTATAAAGGTTCATTCTTGAAATAAAAGGATGGGGATGATGGTGAGTGCTATGCATTTGAATTCTTGGCCCAGGGTTTGTGCTGCAGCCTCAGGAGTTTAGCTGGCCCTTGCTTCCAAGTACTTCAGATGGTGAGCCACAGGTGCTGGGAGAGCCATCCCTCGCTGGCTGCATCCACAAAGCCATCCTGCCTCCTCCAGCTTTTGCAATGGAGCGTTTTCCCCCCAGAGTTGTGATTATGAAATGTCACCGTGGAAACAGTTGGAATGTAATATGTGCTTGCCTGCTTTCCCCCACCCTCCCTCCCCTCCCACCAACCTCCTCACTTTCTGAAGTTCTGTTTGCTGTGCAAGAAAAACCCTTCTTGTTCCCTTCCTCCCCCCCTAAACCTCCAAAGGGGAGTGTGTGCACCTCAGAGTCACCCCCAAAAAATATCCCTATTCATTAACAGCTCCTTGGTACCTTGCAGCAAGGCAAAACCCACCAAACTCAACTGGCTGCTCCTGCAGCTACCACGACTTCCTGCCTTCCTCTTGTCAAATAATGACTTCTGTAAAATGGTATTATAAAGAAGCTTTGAGCCAGTAGGATCCTGGTCTGCTGTTGCTATAACTGTCCCTGCAAGAAAGCCTCTACAGCAAAGCATAATTCTCCATCACACACCTCTGCTGTCCCCTCTGCTCTGCTGTCCTGTTCCCATTAGTGCCATAATGAGCATACAACACACACACACACATCTTGGTTCTCTTTCTTGTGTCCCACCACCTAGAGGCAGGTCTTTAGATGATGAGTTCTTTGTGCTCTGTCTATGTTAATAAAGCACAATTTTCCCCTAATCATGATTTCTTCCACGATTCTCATCAGCATCACAAAAGGTCAGAGCTGTCCACCTGGGAGTGGAAAGGTCAGTTCACTTTGGATCTGACACGTGGTATCTCATAGCTCCTGGAATATAATCAGCTCACTTCATATTTATTTTGTGTGACTGCAGCACTATAAAAGAGCGGGGGCTGTTCCAGAGAAATCTTCAGTCTCTTGTCAGGAATGTGCAAGCAACCCCAAGGGAAAATATGAACTCAAGAGAGTGGTACTGAACAGACTTCTCTCCTTAGCAGAGAATGCTGATTTGGTTCTCAAAAATCACATCAGGGATTTAGATGCCCGCTGGTATTTGTTAATTTCAATCAATGGGAATTGCACATAAAAATCCCCCAGGCAGTTTTGATAATTTCAGGCAAGAGGGCTTTGGTGGCTGCAGAGATGGACTCACTTGGAGGGACCCTTTCCCATGCACCAGTCATGAAAAATGCTCCAAAGACACTCTCCACAGTCAGGTGTATGTTTACAACAAGACAGTGGGGGCAAATCCATAATTTTTCTAATTCAGGAGAAGCTTTGAGCTTCCACTCTGATGTTCATGCACACATGGCTTCCCCAGGAGCTTCACAGCCACGCTTGCACCGGCAGCCAGGTGACACTGTCGGGGGTGGGAAGGGGACACAAAAAGTGGCTTCTGCCCTGGAGAGATGGGAAGCCAGGCAGGAGCTCGCCTCGCTGCTGGCGTGGCCAGCCCTGAAGGACGGCAAGGGATGTGCCCTGCTGGCTTCAGCAGCTGGAGTTTGTGACCCCGTTACCTCCTACAGGAGGTAAAAAAACTTCCCCTTCAGGGAACTGCAGAAGATTCCTGTTGGCAGAGGGAGTCCCGAGGGTCCTCCGAGGCTGATGCTTTTCGGTACAACGCACAACTTCAATTTTTCCCCCTGTGGCAGCAGCAGATTTGGCAGCAGCCCGGAGATGGGGATGCACCCTGTGATCGCACAGCAGGTGTCTCCTGGTCCTCACGCCAGCCTCAGCCTTCCCATGAAGAGGATTGCAGTCACTTGTCCCCAGTGCTGTCTCACCAGCAGCCCCACGCACAGAGCAGTGCAAGCTGGTCTGACATCCCTGCACCATAAGATTAGCTCAAGGAAAAATAAAAAAAAGTAGGTCTTTTGGGTGGTCTATACCTGAACCTGCAATCTGCACTCATTTCTTCAGCTGCTTTGCTCCTTTACGGACGATCCAGGAGCAGGCAAAGGAAATCCCTGAGACAATGGACACCCCTCCTCCGCTGGTCGCCAAATCAGCAATTCAAATTGGCAGCGTCTCTCATCAGAATTGTTAATTCTCCGCCGTGCGACAGCCTCCCGTAACTCCCGGCTCGCCAGGTGGAGAAGAATCGCACAGGCTCTCGAGTTAAACACAGCTTCTATTCCTGACGTGCTTTCAATTACCTGCCAAAGCAGCCGGATCTCGCACAGCCCCTCGCCCTCCCCGCTGGTCCCTGTGCTGTACCAGCCCTCTGCACAGAACACCTTTCACTCAACACCTTCCACACGGGAGGAGCCCCGGAGCAGCTCCAGGAGATGAGCACCTGGCCCAAAATCCAGCTGTGCTCAAAGCCTCGGCAGCAGCAGCAGGGGCGGAAAGGGAGCCCTGACATCCAAGGCCAGATGCCAACCTGCTGCCACCACAGCATGTGCAGGTGGAGAAAACCACTGGAGTCCTTCCTCTTGGCTCTTCTGAGCCTGGGGCTGCAGCTGCGATGGGAAGAGCCAGAGTGCAAAGGTTCCCTGGCAGTGAGCAGTGCTCACCCTCTCACCTGCTGCTGCAGAGTCCCTGAAAGTCACCCAATAGCACAAAGCCATTTCCCCACAAAACATTTTTCATGTGTCCAGCGCTCCTTTAGGAGAGGAATTCAGGACATCTGCTATTTTAACCCTGATTAGATTCAGATATTTTCCTTTAACTGACTATGATGGGTCGCTGTCCCCCCTTTCTAGCCCATTCTCACTCAATATCAAAGCAGAGTAGGGGATGAGGGAATCTGGCCCACTCATGCCTGGGCACCAGTTAAATATCAGGCATTCAGACAAGGCTGTAACCTTAGGCAAGGTGAGAGGAGTGGGAGGCTCAGCTATGGCACTGCTGCCATCTCCTGATTTTACACTCATACCTGAGCCTGTCCATCAAAACAGGGCACCCCACTTGTTCCCCTCTATTCCCACCCACAGTTTTCCTGCTTCAAGAGGTGAGTCAAGGTATGGTATTAGTGTGTATTCACTGGCTAACCTCACTGTTTCAGATTTAACTTCCAGAAAATAGTCTTTTGTATTTATTTATTATTCCCCCCCAGATTATGAACAGGAACATGCAGAGCACAGAGAGTCCTGGGTTTGGTACAGACATCTGCATCCAAACAACTTGACAGTCCACAGTGAAAGGAGAGAAAGCACTTCAGACAGTCATTTGCACAAGGCCACGTACCAGCTTAGTGTGAAAAGGCACAAATCTGCTT
Source organism: Dicaeum eximium (assembly GCA_013396995.1). NCBI lineage: Eukaryota > Metazoa > Chordata > Aves > Passeriformes > Dicaeidae > Dicaeum > Dicaeum eximium. Next base: position 350,098 of record VWZP01009193.1, read on the forward strand.
GTCTCCAACCTACAGCACTGTCTTTTGCTCACAAGGGTGCTTTAAAACCACTTCAGGATACAATAAACAAACAAAAAGTGTACTATCTTATGAGTCTCCATTTGCACTGTGAGTGGGGGTAAAGTGCTGCAAGACCTAAGACATGGCTTTTGATATAGTTGGTAAAAGAATAAGGATGCCTTTGACAGCAAATTACAACCTTTCACTGAAAAATCCTCTCAGAAAATTGGTGTTTTCTGTATGTCTGCATTTCACAGAAATTAATTTTTTTTTTTCCTAGTGTTTCATTTTCTATAAGAAAGGTTTGGAAATCTGAAAACCCCCTGGCTAAAAATCTTTAAAAAAGAAGGGTGGGGAGGGGTTCAGACAAAAATATTTCATTTGCCATTTTTGAGTGAAAAGCAAACAGCTTCCACAGCACGTCTACCACATGATCTTGCAGGCAGATCTGAGGTTCTCCACGAGATGCACAAACAGAGCTGACATTATGGAGATCAGCACCAGTGTTTTCTTCTTCGTGAGGCTTTGCTTAGTGCAATGTTGTGGATTACAGCTTAAAAATGAAGTCTATGCTGAAAGAACAAGCTCTTGGCCCCAAAATCCACAGGAACAAGGCTTTTAATCAAACCACAGAGGGGAAGAGTGGTTTAGGCAGAACTGTGCAAGGCTAGATACAGTCAGGCAGTGGGCATTACCTTGAAGGCATTTATAAGAGTGATAGGAGTGTGATCACACCATTCCAATCCCTCCTGCTGTGACTGAAACCCATCCCAAGGAATTCCCCCTCTGTGGTGGTCAGGCTGCTCCCCATCATCCCCACCACACACAGAGCACTGCAGCCTTTGTGGGGGGCAAGAAGCAGCATCCAAGTAGTCCTGTAACCATGACAACGTTCAGGATCAAAAATACACACATTTCAACTCCTTGTAGTAAAAACGAAATATCAATAAAGGATGGAAGCCACTTTCTGCACATTTCTGTGTTCCTCACAAGAAAGTCTTTGGGAATATCCTGGCTCTTTGGTATATGAAAATAAAGGAGGCAGAGTCCACATTCAGTAGTGACTGCTTCAGGGTTGGTTACTCCTATACTCTTTTTTCCTAGTTTAAATAAGGTATCTGAATTTCTTTAGCTCCTTTGCATTTTAATGTTCATTTTAAAGCCTCAGATAGAAAAAGAAAAGTGGAAAAAACAACCTTTCTTTGCACCCCCTGCTTCCTGCTAAAGTGAAACACTCTGTGTGAGGAGTGACAGTCATTTTCCCGAGCACACAATGCCTGTGATTTGAATGTCAGCCCTGCAAGCATGATTCCATGCAGGGATTCACTTTTTACATTCCCCAGCTGCAAAAGAAGTTGTACAGTTCCATCAGTTTGCCATGCTGATGCTAATAAACCCCTCCAAGTCGCTATGGCAACGAGGCTAATTAGAAATGGGCTAATGTTGGGGTTGATCCGTTCAAATTTCCCTAGTCTAGGCTGCAGTGAGATGGTTAAAGGGTTAAAGGACTTGGAGCTTCCAGCTTTAGGGAAAATATGAGAGAAGGGTCAGCTGCTACTCCTTGCTAAATAGGACCTGAATCTTGGAGCATTTACACCTAATGTGCCTGCATGGGCTCTGGCTGGGTTGGAGAACTGTGCAGGAGTGCCAGAAGAGAGCCAGAAGAGGGTTCTCCAGCCTGGGGAGATTCCAGCTCCATTACCTGAGCAGAGCCAGAGCACAGCCAAGAGCTCCGGGGTGCCCAGCTGGAATAAATCACTCTGGAATAAAACCATCCTTCTCCTCCTGCTACCCATTCTCCTAACAGTGGAAAGGATCCTCCCTGAGCAACCCAACAGGGAACATCCTTGTAAGAGGGGGGAAAAAAGCACAGGGCTTCACTCAAATGCCTGTCAGCCTGGGAGGGTTGGGAGGGGCTTTCAAAGAGCTTTCTTAGAGGGTTTTGTCGAGTGATCCTGCTCGATCTTTAACAGCAGCAGGAGCATCACATCACTCTCAAGGAGAGGCAGAGTTGTCAGGGCCTCTCATCACCATTGCTGGCTCTGCATTAGTCAGGATCAGGAGAGCAGACAAGGGTGAAATGGGTGGAGAACAGAGAGCTAATCACTCCAAAAATGCCTTCAATTAACTTATCCTGAACCAGACACAAAGTGAAAAGACTGGGAGAAAATGTTTGACCAGCCAATATGTTCTGCAGGTCTGATCCCCCAGCTGGGCTTTGCCAAGACCAGCACTGTGCCTCCAGCTTTGTGCAGGACCATGGCACGACCACGGGCTCACCTTGCCAAGTCACAAAACATTGAGAATTTTATCAGCATTGCATAAGGATGCTGCAAAAGATAAATTCAGAACTGGTGGTAGCTGGAGCTAAATAAATAGGGACTTTGCACCTATTACTCCAATTCTTGTCAGGCTTTTAGACAAGATTCAAATTGTAGTACTGCCAGTTCTGCACCGCTCTTTTGAAAAACTACAGAATGTGCTGAGGTCTGATTTCCTTTTAAAACATATTTTAGAGAAGGAAAACAGTGAAATTACAGCTCATGTTTCCTATAAAGGTACTGAAACTTTAGGTAAGAGAAAGAAAATGCATAGTTTTCAAGTGTTTCTTTTGAAAGGCAGAGATTGCTGTTTTATAACAGAATCTCTTTCTTCACAAGCAGAGCTGTTATTGCTATGAATGCCAGCAGAATTTCAGAGGGGTGGTAGCAAAGACATCAAAATATACATTTTAAATCCCATTCTAGCTCCCAACAGGGTCCATGCCAGGTTTGCACCTGATGGGAGAAGCAGCAAGTTTTTCTACAGGGATGTGTAGACTTACACCCTTCACACAGAGGTGCTGTGTCTGAACTGGTTCATCTACACTGAGTTCATGAATTCATCTTCTCTGACCAAAGAGAGGAACAGTCAAGAGAGAGTTCCAGCATGTTAAAACTGGAATGAAGAGAGATGGCTATTCCATAGTTTAGGCAGAAATTAACAAACTCATGTCCAGACTAAAATTAAAGTAAAATTTGCAGTGCAGCCACTGAATGGGGCTCAGGCGTGAGAGGACAGCCAAGCAAACACCCCTGAAGGTGCCACCAGCCCTCAGCCAGATCATGGTCACCAGCTTGCTCTGTTTCAACGTGGAATAGAATGGATTCACTCACACCACTGCTGAAGGAGGGTTGGAAGTGAGCAGACAGTCATTTTTTATAGCTGAGCTGAAGGCACTGCAGCTTCTCGAAGTGACCTCAGGGCTTGGCAGCACAAGCATCCACTGAGAGAGCTAGAACTTTACTTTCTGCTATGCTCCACAGCACCTCAGTCAGGTCACTCTTCTTCCTTCCTTTCCCACTCTTTTCATCATTTTATACTGAGATAGGAGCAGTAGCCATCTCCTGCAAAGTGTTCTACAAACCCTAGCAACCTGGGGCCTCTAGGTGCTACTGTAATACAAATAATAAATAAAGGTCCTGAGTTTATTGGTGACACAGAAGCTTGAAACAGTGAGTTCAACCTAATTTTCCCCATTGCAGAAATGTTGTGCTTGAAGTATGGCTTTGTCCTCTTTTTCCAGCAGTTTTCCAGTGCACTCCCAGGCAGAGGGAGAAGCCAGGCAGGCGAGACCTCTCCCACCTATGAGTGAGCAGCAAGATGTGTGCTGCTGCAGCTGGCAAACATCAAGAAAAATGATTAAAAATCCAATGTCCCACGCCATGCCTGTTACTGAATATCCTTTAGGGCTTATTGTTCTAGCCAGCCCTGCTGTGACTGGATCTTTGGGATATTAGAATCTCATCATGATGCCTTTTACTGGTCTTAAAAAATTGAGAGCCAGACACAAATGAGGGATAAGGGGTTTTTACCTTGGTATTCAATAAGGATCCTTACTGGTGCACCACTTCACCAAGGTGGGATGCACCACAATGCACACACACAATAGATGATGTATCCAATTTATAGACCTTACAAATCAGCATATCTAACTAGGATGCCTCAGTGGGAGTCCTGGATGAATGGTGTGATATTCCATCCATGGAATTCCCCCCTGCATGGGCCAAATCTCTGGTTTACAGATATGTTCTAGAGGGGACCTTGATTTCCCAAGATAGTGTAGGGTTTTCCAGCCTCCTGCTTGGAGGCCTTTAGGATGTTTGGTCTCCTGGCCCAACAGAATACTAGGACTACACTAAGTTATCAGACTTAAAGAATTACAAGGATGCATGCTAAGAATACTGAGAATACATACAAGTTATATAAAAGGTATATAAAAGAAAAGGCAAAGAATCATCTTGGCATCAGTTGGTATGTGACAGCATCTGTAGAAATTGTGAAGCCTTAAAGCTGCAGCTTGGGTCTGACAGGAACCTTTGCCCTCTTCAGCCTTCCTACACACTTGCTGAAGCTGTGCAGGTCACTGTGGAGTAGGATTTGTGCTGGACCTTTGAGCTGCTGGTTCTTGCCATGGTGAACCCCGGGGAGAGGGTGTGGTTCACACACCCCAGAGTGTGGGTGAGCACTGAACACAGGAGCAGAGCAGCAAACCTGAGGTCTGGCTCCTGAATAGGAAATTCCTGTGCTCAAGCACTGCCTTATCCCATGGTCTCTCCTCCATCTCCCCCATTTCTATCCAGGCAGGAGGAGAGGCTTCTGTTCCACTTCAGGCAGACCACTGAGGTGGCTAAATCAGGGAATCAATCCCTTTCCACTGCCCACAAAAAGCAAAGGGCAAATCCAAGCTGTGGTCCAGACTGCCACAGCTGAAGTGTGATGCAGTCTCAGGAAATGTAAAAATGTCTTTCCCTGCAGAAGAGAAAATCCCAGGCAGACCCAACTCCTTAAGTATTGCTGAAGGCAGGGCTTGGGCTGCTGCAGGCAGCAACCCTGGCTCCTTTCTGCATCCAAGAGGAACAGGAAGGGAATAAAAAATTCTCCTCCTTGTGCCCCTGAAGCATCCAAGGGTGGTGAGGAATGCAGAGCAGCTCAGACATGGAGCAGCCTCAAGCACTCTCCTGCCCTGCAGGGACAAACACAGGCCACAGAAGGGACAACCTGCTGCCACCAAGGGCTACTTTGAGTCAGGGGGGCACTTCCCTGGTAAAATAATCTCTAGATACCCTCTTTGTGCAGAATGAAATATGAAGAAAGATGAATTTAAAGCATAAAAAAATTATTTTACTATTAACAGTCTTAGCTTATTTTCAGGCTTAGGCAGCCTTGGATGCTGTGTCCTGCAGAGCAAACCACATCCCAGGCACCAGCAAGGAACACATTTTCACCCAGCAGCTCCTGCACCACCACACAATGCCTGGCACCAGAATTGATCTTTGGAAAGGCACTCAGTATTTACCAAGAGATTACTGGTGGTGCAAACTGATTTGCTGTGTGTCTGTGCTTGCACCAGGCATATGGATATCAATATTCAGCCCCACGAGCTTCAGGAGCCAGCTGTGGCAGTGAAGACAAGAATTAAATGACAGGCTCTTCCACCTCAGCCCAACTGCAAGGGACATGGGAATACTGGCACACAGAAGCTTGTTTTCAGTAAGCCAGAGCACAAATGACTGAAAAAGGCTTTGACACACTGCTTTCCTAATGCTTCCCTCTTCATGCGTCAGGTGTCCCTGGCTCAGGACTCCAGGCTCTCTTTCTCTCTCTGTCTGCCACTGGAATCAACAATTATAATCTCTCATGAGTCTGTTGCTATTAAAGATTAAAAAGGTTGATTTTGAAATCTTTGGATTTCTTAAGGGAACTGAGAGCAGCGAGTGTGCTGGAATTCCAGGTCATTGCTGCCTTGAGTGGTTTCCTGCCCTGTCCAGGGCAGAGTGAGACAAGGAGCAGAAACCTCTCACAGCCTGGCCATCCCTGCTGAGCTGCCCCTGGTCCTGCCCCTTCCTGACGGTGTTCTAGACACAAAGACAACCTCATCAGGTGTTTTTGTAGGAGGGAGATTCCTCTGCCAGGGTTCCTTTCTGCCATCAGCCACCACGTTAATTGGGGCACTGGGTCAAAACTCACAAACTTGGTCCATGTGGAATAAAAGCTTCTTGGCCTGTCATCTGATTCTCTCCCTCTTACTGCTGTGTTTGCCTTTGGGAAATCCACTGTGAGGCTCAGAAGTGTATTAAGACGAGCTATAACTACTGGCTATAATGTTTGCTTTGACTAATACATTCATCATTTGTGTATTTTTAGGGGGTGTGAAGACATAACTTAGTTTGGGATTGTAATTTTTTATAATCTCCTGTTAAACAAACAAAGGCAGCCAACAAAGGCTTTTTCTTCCCTGAAATTCCCTCTTTGCCTAAGTATATGTCCCATCATCCAGAATTTATTTTGCACTCCTTGCAGCATAATGGGTCCATTTGGTATAATGCTGCATTAGCTAACAATCATTTATGCCAACTTGTTTCCCATTAGATTCCAAGAAAATCTTGCAGCTGGTACAAATATCACCCTGAAACATCTATTCCCATCTCAGCATCTTGGTTTTTTTTTTTTCCCTCTTCATGCTGTGGATGGGCAATGCTGGAAGTGGATGATCCAGAGGTTTCTGGAAGGTTCCTGACATGTCCCTGAAGTGCATCCCTTGCCCTGTATGGGAAGCTTCATTCCTTCAGAGGGAAAGGGACATGGTACCATGTAAAACCTTCTGGATTGAGAGTTGCTGCTACAACTTTGCACCTGCTCTGGCTGAGAGAACATTTTCAGGACTTGAAATTAAAATAGACTTTCTTTTCTAATTTATTTTTGCTTCCACTCCCAATATTATACATATTCTTTTCATCCCTTCTCATACAGCCCTATCTGCAGTAATAATGAACACAAGGAATGTTTCAGGACTTTTAACACTCTTGCTGAGTCCAAGCACATTTGTTACACTGGTTTAAACACACAGGACTATAACAAGTGGACCACTCTTAATCCACAGGCCTTACATGAAAAAGACCCTCAGAAATGGGAAAATTCAGATTTTGCAAATGGAAAATATGAGGTGATGGAAGGAGGGCTTCTATGCCAATTTTAAGAGTATAATGCTAACATTTAAAAAACCCCACAACTCTTCCAAGAGACTTATGAACACTTGGAAATGTAGTTTACACTGCCTTTTAATATTTTTTTTTCCTCATAAGCTCTAAAGGAACAACCTAAAAATACCCAAAGTACTCAAAGTCTTTTTACATTCTTTTTCTATAAGTTACCTATGATTACATGAAAAAATTATTTGTGACTTAAGAATGGAGTCACTGTCAAAGGAAAGAACTGCATTGGACATCATCTTTCCGAGGTCTGAAAGACCCAGCTGAAACAGAAAGGACAAAGAAAGGAAGAGAACAGCTTTCAAACCAGATGTTTGCTTGGAAATCTCATGTTGATCTTCAAATTACCCCACTTTCATTCAGGGAACTGTAGAGGATTAGAGCATGCTTTGCTAAAGCTGGAAATTTTGCAAGAACTTGCATGGTACTGACGAGTCTTTCGAGGAGTGAAGCAGCCTCATCTTTTGTGTTTTAGACCTGAGGAGGAGTCTGGGCACCCTGCACCGTTTCTGGAGTGCTCAGCCCCAGGCAGCAGCGTGTGCTGCCCTCTCACTCCCAGCCTGGCACGGGGAGCTGCAGCTCCTGGTCTCTGTCTGGCTGCCAGCTCTGCTTTGGAGCTGCACATCAGGGCCCTAGCTGCACTGATCCAGTCCAATCCCTGATTTTACAGGGATTCTCCAAGGAGAAAGCAGCTTTCTCTATGACCCAGGTGATGTAAGTCAATGGCATCCCAAAGACACTATCAGTTTAGTACTTGTTTGTCAGAAGGAAAGGAATTTTATTGTTTTTTTAAACCATTGTCTTGGTTTGAAAAGACAGGTGTCTGCTAAGGAAGGCAGGAGCCTCCCTTGAAATAGAAAATGTAAACCCCCTCCCTCCAAATTGTTGTAATTTTGAAATTAAGGGGCTCTCAGGCAAAGATATGGGTATAGGAATAACAGTTCTTTATTAGGGAAGAAAATAAAAGTAAAATAAAACTTTAAAAATGCAGTGATACAAACCAACCCTGCCAGATTCAGAGCAGGAGCTGACTCCCTGTGGCTCAGGGTGTTGGTGGCAGTGCCATCCCATGGTGTCACTCCTCCTGCAGTGACAGATGTGGCTCTGCTGCAGCTCTGATCCTGCACAAGGGGGGAGTTTTCCTCTGGAGCTCCAGGGCTGCTGGAGCTGGGCCTGCTCTTCCTCTGGGAATGCAGAGGAGAAGAAAGCTGCTCCTCTGGGAATGCAGTGGGAAAAGGCTGCTCCTCTGGGAATGCCGTGGGAAAAGGCTGCCTGTGCTGTTCCAATCCTCAGATTCTATCCAGGTAGGAATGCTTGGCTCCTCCCCCTGGGCGGGGCATCTCCCAATGGGATGATGGAATTTTATCATCCATGCAGTGACACTCAATGGCCCATTAACAGAAGATAATTAATAATTAATGAGCCATTAACAGAAGATATGTCCTGGAGGGAGGATTGGTTGTGGGAGAGATAAAGAAAACTGCCCAATGAACAGAAGAGAACTGCCCAGCTCTGACAGATGGGAATAGAATACCTCACCCACGTCTTGCAGCCCAGGACAACCATCAACTAAACAGTCCTCATTTTTAAGACCACAGTTTTGTATGCCTTGCTACTGGAAAGTAGGAAGGCTTGAAGTTCTAGATTAGAGACAGTAACACTGCATGTACCAGTGCTTTGCAATAATGCTTCATGAGGATTCCCTTGGACTTCATATTGTTGATTAAATAGTAATTTATTTTAAAAGCATATTAAATGAGGACTTAGGAACAAATAAAAAGCAATGTAATTTATGAAAAATTGCTACACAGCTGCTATGTCACAACTATTTTTCAATGATCCATTATTTTAAGATGTAATACCTGAATTACAATGACTCCAGAACTGTTAATTTCAGAGTGCTGTCATTTAAAGCATGGAAAACTCGTTATTATAAGCATGAATCCTTTGTACTGTTGCAGGATTTTGCTGGTTTGTTGTTTACCACTGGTGAGGGAATAGGTTGCTGTAGAGGTTGATTAGGAGCAGTGCAACCTGTCTCCCATGTTGTGACTCACAAAAATTTTCAAACAAAGCCCACTGCAGTGGGAAGGCTGCTGACTGCAGATGCTCTCATCAGGTCCTGGATGGAAATCATTAAAAATCCCACCCTTCTGTTGCTACTCAGGCTCTCAAGTCCTTTCAATTCATTTTGGCCTCCTCTACAGCCAGAGAGGGAGAAAGCTGAGAGAGCAGAGAAAGACAAACCTTTTTCACAACAATATTTGGTTACAAGAGAGTTAAGAAGGCAAATTGGGCTGGTTCTGCTGGAAAGTAGCAGCAAAAAGCCAACTGTGCCCTGTTGGGTAGAGCCAAGGTCAGAACTGACACAGTGAGGCTGAGATCTGTCACACAGGGGAAACCAAAGAGGAGAAATTTCCCTGACATGGGAGTAAACAGGACAAAAATAGACAAATCAAGGACATTGCATGGAAAGTATGAGATTTAAGTAAAGATAACACAAAGTGAGAATCGAAATTGTCTCACGATGAGTAAGAAAAGCTGAATGTGGAGACAAGGCCTTGAACTTGATTTAAGATCAAGTAAATGTCTCTTAGAGCAGTAGATGAGAACCTCTTGTGCCAGGAGAGTGATACCACTGCTTTATAAAATCCCAGGCCCTGGAGCACGGGCACCCAAGAAGCCTATCAAGGGAATTTGCTTCTATACAGAAATAAAGGATGAAAACAGTTTTTGCCACCAACAGGCCTGCTAATGCAATACCAGCAGCATTCTAGGCTCCAAAACAAACTCCAAAGGATACTGTTCTTACAGTCACAGGCTTAATTAGAAAATGGGTTGATAAGCAACGTGGATTTACCAAGGATACTCACACCAACCTAAGCTGACACACTCCACCATTTCCCCAATGCCAATTTCAGACCTGGAGAGAAGAAGAAGGCTGACGTCCAACTGCTTTGGACTTTGAGAAGTTAAAATAAAGTCAGACACTCACAGGGTTGAAGATTTGCCTTTTAATGCTTCCAGAATACAAAGCTGCCTGCTGTACTGCAGGAACCTGTGAAATACTGATTTTCACTGCACATGTGTCTATTTCTACAACAGATAACCCTGAAAATATGGGGAGGGGAGAAGGTGCTCTGCTACTGGTCAATGTGTTTTGGATCCATGCATTTGAAATGTATTCCCTTATCAGACTTTCTTCTTGAACAGGTCAATGCTTTCTTTATCAGGGATTTATTTGGACAGATCTTTGATACATTTCTCAGACTTTTTCAACCAGTAAACCAAAATCCTTTACTTTTAATGGATTAGCCTCTTCCACTGTCCTGCTTTTCCGGGAGTGTTTTTGGGTTTATTGATTTTCCTGGTGTTTTCCTTGGTTTGGCTTTATATGGGGGTGTTTGTGACAGCCAGGCTGGGCCTTCTGTCCACCCCTCAGGAGCCCTTTGCCAGCCTGGCTGAGAACAGTCCCTCTCCCACTGCAGGGGGACAGGCCACCAGATGGGCACATCCTCACCAAGATCTTTGATTTTCCAGCAGCAGCTGCTTTGATTGGCCTCATGTTGATAAAAGGCCTTTCCCCACACAAAACTTCATTTTAGCAACCTGGTAGTGGTAAAATTTCAGGGAAAGTTGGTGGGGATTGCAATAACCATCTGATTCCAGCAGCAGGTCAGCACGTGCCCAGGCATCCACAGGCTCTGCCCCACTGAACCTTCTTTGTGTGCAGAGAATTTTGGACCAAATAGTTACATGAATAATGAACAGTGCAGCAAATGCTCATATCAGGGCCTGACACTGAGCAGGGCAGTGCTTACATGCAATAGATGGCAAAAGGGCATCAGCTTTTTCCAGCCAACATCTGTTAATGACAGCTTCTGCACTGGTTGTTGCATAGCACATATTGGGATGCCTGCAGTGAGCACCACACAAGGAACCTCATCTCAAAATTGGCTTGTCTTTGGTTTAGTGAAAATTAGTGCTGAGTGCTGCTGGAAATTATTTCTTGGGTACTGTCAGAGGGTGCTCATAAAATGGGTGCCATCCACAGTGACCACAACAATGGCAAACCCAAGATAAATTCAGATTTGGTCTCTAATCCAAATGGACCTTACTCCTTTGTGGTTACTGCATTTCCCTCATCTCTTAGTAAAACCCTACTTTGCTTTGTAAGCTGAGAAGTGAAATTTTACCATATCTGAGCTTTACCGTATCCCAGAGCTTCTAGAGGAAGATTAAATGCTGAATACCATCCATCTGAACTTAGCCTGCAGCTATTTGCATGATCACATAGCAGCCATGGTGTAAATTCCTGGAGAGGAACTATAATGTGCAGCTCTGGATTTGGGCTATCACAGGGGCTCCCATCTGAAATCTCAGCTTATCCTCTAATCTATTATTGCACTGATCATGAAGATACATTCACACTATCTTTCATCTAAAAAAGACTAAGATTTTCTACAAAATAATGTGTGCATTAGAGAAATATGATGACTTAAAGTACAACTAATAGTCACCAGTTCTTCACAGAGAGCCATTTAATGACTCTGAGTAGCTTCACATGAGGCTGATGGACACAAGTTGCCACTTTACTTTCAAACACATAATGGATTGTTTCGTTGAAGGGCTATATAACCTAACATCTCATTTTTAGAATGGGCTATAGAAGCCCGTCCAATGTTCTCAGCTAAAGGGTAGAAAATTAGAGGACTGAAGAAGAGAAATGGAGTGGAAAAAAGCTGGGAAAACACAACATCAGCTAAGAATTTGCTGCTGGCTGGTCTGTTCCTGAGTGGCACAGTGTAGATGTGGGAGCACAGAACCCTGGCAGAGATATGTGCTTTTCTATTTATCTTTTTTAACCCCAAGAAAACAGACTTGCCAGGAAACAAAGAGCCCTGTGAGAAGTTCTCCAGCCTAAGCTCAAACCAACCAGGAGGGCAGGAAGTTCACAGGCTTCCAAGGAGGAAGGGGAGCACTCAGGATGAACTCTGGGTGATGCAAACCCCAGCACAGTTCTGGCACTGGCTCACAGGATCCCTGGCCCAGCTTCCTCCTCTCAAAAACCATTTCTAGAACTTAAGGTATCTGCCACCATTCTCTTCAGGGATGGAAAACTGGGGATTTTCAGAAGTGAAAGTTAATGGTTTGTTGAAATGCAACTACACAAAACTTTGAGTGTGATCCATGCTGACAACTTCCCTCTTATCTTTGGATAAAGGTTAAAAAAGCAGGAAGGGAGATGGGAGTCTCAGGAAAGGAAATGTCAAAGAAATCAGTGCCTGAAAAAAATCCCTTTTTTTCTAGATTTGAATTTAATAAGAAAACATCATCTCAAAATTATTATGAATTGGGGCTTATTTTAATAATTTACAGAAGAAATTAGATGGAAAAGGAAAGGTAATTGAATACCAATTCTTTTTCGACAGTTACTTTACAAAACATCTCAGCTACAGTCACTCACAATGAGCTCTTATAGATTAAAAAACCCAATGTGAAAGGTGAAACAAATTGTAGCAATAATGCAGGCCCAGGAGGAATTTCAGAAAGAAAAAAAAAGAAGAAAAGTGACACTTGAGAGCTTATGAAAGCAAAAGCTCACCCGAAATCCATGCAAGAGCCTGAACTGAAATTGCAGACATTATCCAATTTTGATTAAATTTTGTTGAGTTCAGATCCTATTTGTCACTAGTCAAATGAATAATTTTTGATAGAGGCCCACTAGGCTCAGAGAGGAGTCTTACAACCAGCAGCAAACACTGCCAGCTCCTCAGGCATTTCAAGAAATCTTTGTGTAAAACCTTGGTCTCTGCAGCCTGTAAGGAAAATTGAAAATGCTGAGGTCAAGATGCCAGCCTGAGATGGATGGTATTACTAATATTCCAGCTAATTCATTACAAAAAAAAAGAATACATTGAAAAGTAATCATTGCAGTACCTTTCTACATTCTTTGCTGCTTGGAAAAAATTAGAACCGATTAGCTACCTAGGCATTTTCTGGCTAACCTCACTGATCTGCTGGGGCCAGCTTCAGCCCAGTCAGAAGGGCTGTGTATCTTCATTGACGATAAAAGCATATTTTGCTCTGTTCCTTTGCATCAGAGCCACAGAGTAATGCCACACATTTGATGTTTTGTTCTCAGTTTATGGAGCTACATCCCTGCCTGTGGATCTGATCTAATACCTCATTCAGGGCATAGAAAAGGTCCCCAGCTCTTTGCACCAGCTTTTCACATGACTAAAATTGGTGAAAAGCTGTATAATCAGTCAATCACCAGTCGTTCAGAGATCAGAAAATCCTTTATGATTGGATTTAGGAGGGAGCAAGCAGGGCTGTAACTCTGGAGGTTGCTCTTTTACTCCAGATCAGCCAAACCCCAGAGCAGAACAGTAAATATGAAACGATGAAGCACCACAGAGAGTGCAGCAGGTTTTGTTGCAGCTCATTGTGGCAAGTGGAGAAAATGATGATAATTACAGCAGTGCCAACTCCTGTGCTTAAAGGTGCACAAGGAAATAAAATGGATTTTCCTTCCATTTGCCACACTACTGCCCTTGCCTCTGAAAGAGCTGGCTCGCAGTCAGCAGATGAAGTGCTCTTCTTCAGCTGCTTGTCATTTCTCTGGTGGCAAAAGGCAGCACTTTGGCTGAAAACAGGTCTGTGCTGATGACTCAGCTGAAAAGTTCAGTGAAGACAGAGAACTTTTAGACCGAATGTTCTCGCTCACTCGGTGAGAACAGGAGATGTTGGGAAACCAGTGTTTTCAATCACTGAGAGTGGCTGAAGGTCAAGGCATGTTTCTGGGAATCTCATTTAGATATGCTGTTATCAGGAGATTTTTAGACATTTCTTCTGATTTCATTTATTTTTCTTCTGGACACCAGATGGAAGAAGGAGAAGTACAGATATCTGCCTAAAGCAAAGCGTGTTTGGATATACTAAAATAGACCCAAGTAATCTTTCAGTTACACTTCTGCAAATGTCCAGGCTTTGGCTGAGGTGAGACCTTGCATTCACCACACTGCTACAAAGCAGCAGAACACAAATCCTGTGGATTTAGATTCCATCACACCTCTGTGCTGTCAGCTACAAAACAAATCCAGACACAACTACATTTAGAGCTAACTTTGCTAACTAAGATTTTAGCCCAGACTCCGTTCAAATTACCCTTAGTTTTGCCAATAGCCTGTATTCCCCACCCATAATCATTATTCATTCTCTGAATCTGATTTTATTTTCCTGTCTCTCCTCCTGGCAAATGCTGCAGATACTCCCAGCTTGCAACAGAGCCACCTCTGAGAGTTCTGGTTGCTTTCTTTGTACTTCCATCTATATATCCTTGTCTTTCTGCGACACAAATTGCTCTCAGAGTCATGCAGAAATGTACCTATTTCAGCCTGCCCTGCCCCAGCACAGCCAGCACCACGCAGCTCCTGTGAATCAGCAGAGATCAGTGCAGACCTTGCTATGGCAACACTTCGGGGGGCTGCGAGGGAACTTCTGTGAGTCCATGCTGGCTCTCATATTGTCATTCAGGTCCCCTGGTGAACCTTTCAGTGACATTAAATGGCAATTATACATTAAAGAGCCACATCCACAATGTTCTTTAAGAGTTTTGAGAGGATCAGAGGCAGCTGATTGCTTAAGGAGCACGTACTGCCTGGTGCTTTCTGATTTTCTCATCCATGTCTTTAAATACAGCTGATATTTTTGTTTTCACCTAAATTTAAACATTCTCTGATCCATGAGCAGGAGACTCGCTTAAAAGCAGCAACAGACAGAACATTTTTTCAGTGATATGCCATAGAAGCTAAAATATTTTTTCCAAATAGTTCTCTAATGCACAGAGGTGCCAGATACACCAGCAAGGAAGATGTAATTAATGCTTAAAGCCAGTGAAAAGCAGTATCTGCTGCTTAGAGAGAGCACAGTTCTGGTGGCCATATGACTTCTTAAAAAAGTTCAGATCTTGACTCTTACTGATAAATATCTGCCTGCATAGGTGGAGCAGAGGCTCTTACTCTGATAGCAGAGCACTTTGCTGCTGTCTGAGGAAATCAGAATAAAGGGCATCTGGTTTGAATCGGAGAAGGCTGATGCCAGAAATTTTGCACTAGTCCTCTTGAGCTTTACAGTTGATTTCTCCACTGGCTCAAGCAAGCCCAGAGCTGGTATTTCTCAGAGCATGCTGCAGGGCTTACAGTCATTTCAAAACTCTGTGTGTACACCATATTCTTGGGTCAGGAATGCCTTCATGAGGAGCTTCTAAATCTTGGTACATGCTAGGTGCTAAGGTTATATAGTCAAAATAGCTGCACATTTTCATTTAACAAAATACCTGCAAGCTTATTGTCTGAGTCTAGATATAAAGCACTGAGTGGCAGTGTGAAGCAGAAGGATGTCCCTTTGGTAGCCTTTTAACTCTCCTCCCTTGGCCTGAAATCAGCTTGGTTGCTGTTCTGGGGTGGGCGTAAGAGAAATGCCATCCAAAGAAGCAGAGCCAAGTGTTTGGTTTGGAAGCTCAGGCAGAACGTGTCACATCTGAGCTCTGTTGCTCTAATTACCAGCTTTGTTCCCTCAACTTACGTGCCTTTTGCAGCAAACAAATGATATGTCACTAATCATGCAAGCAGTGACAGGAGAGACCTGGCACAGCTGTGCTCAGTGGTGTGGGAGATGCTGAACTCCCTCCTGAGCCTTGGTTGTTATTTTTCTTGTTTTAGTGAGGACAGGAGCAGCTCTGATACTCCTCAGTGCAGACCCTCCTTTGGCTATGATGTCTCAGGCAAGCAGCAGACGTGCCCTACATTAGGGCTAATTAAAATCAATTAAATCATTCCAACACAAGCTGCAGAAGAGTAGACTGGGGAAGGGAACTGAGGCAGAGGAGAAACACGTGGAGTCATTTTGTGTTGGATGCGAGCACTTGGGAGAGTATCACAGTGGTATCTGGGCACATTCTCCACTGCACTTCCTTCCCACACTCCCTCACACACCATTCCTCAGACCATCTGCTGGGTCCCCCACAGCTTGCCTCGCCACCAGCTGCTCAGCAGAAGGTAGGACAGCCCAAGAAATGAGGACACTGGGTCTCAGCCTGATCTTAATAAATCGCTGCTCCTACTAAACCCCCAAATTTCCCCCTGTAAAATGGAGTTGATGACATATTCACACCACACTGCACCCTGAGCTCCACAGCAATTCCTCTCACAGACACCTCTCAGGAGGTTTTTGAGTGCTCCACGCTGCTCATGCAGTTGGAGTGGGAGAAGGCAAAGTCTCTCTGAGGAGGCAAAACCCCACAGAGATGGGAGTAAAGCTAGAGTTTGAGTTTTGCTTATATGACACAATAAACTATAAGGGAGAAGAACCCCTACTAGGTGCTAAAACACTTGCTCCTGGTCTGTCAGAAGTTTCTCTGTATGGGCTCATTGCCTCTGCTTAAAAATAGGCTGAGATCCTCAGCAGTGCCACCACTAATGCTGCACTGTCACTTCTGGGTGTTCAAAGCCAGCTTGGGCTTCCCCTGCAACTGCTCTGAGCTTTGTAGATAGAGATTTTTTCATGATTTTACCAACAGAAAATAGCTCATCTGCATTGTGGGGCCTACAGTGGTTTTGTTCACACCCTTCCTGGCAAGAAACTCCACATTTACACTCACATCAGTGTTCCTGTGAAAAGAAACAAGGATGCACCTCCAGGCAGCTCTCTCTGCCCCCACCCTGGGCTCTTCCAGGCTCACTGAAGGATCTCCATCTTTGCTGGCTTTTGGGAATTATTAAAATTGAAACACAAGCTCCTGGACCACGTCTTTGAAGGGTCAGCAATCTGTAGAAGCAGAAGTTCCTATTAGCACTTCTTGACAAGAGCTTGCACGATGATTCTCGGGCTGCACAGAGGAACTGGACTGTACCATACACATTTATGACAGCCTTGTCAGAGAAGCCACTTTTTTAAACAGAAAGAAGTCCTGTAACTCACAGCTGCACTTGTCAGTGCTCTGCAACATATGGCTCAGGGCAAACGAGGAAAAGCTGAACAATTTTCTTTTCAGCATATTGCTACGTGGTCAGTGTCCCATTCTCCAGAGCTCAGGTCATGAAACATTCATCACCAAAGCCAGAGTCTTCACTGCAGCACTAAGCAAATGATGTGTCCTTGTCCACCCTGAGTTTTAATGGACTGGCTATCTGAGTGCTTGAGATAAAAATCCCCTGGCCTAATTAAGAGGTGAGTGTAGCTGACACAAACACTGCCCAAGCCTTTTGCATAGTCTTATTGTTCCCCGTGCAATTAAAAAATAAAAAAAACATAAATTTGCTTTATTAATGAAGTTTTTAGCTCCTCACAGCTGCCAACAAATTGTTAAAAAAGCACCAATGTTAACTGCAGAGTGCAGATGGTGGGACAGGGACTGGCAGACTTTAGTAAGGACACGTTGGGGCAGGATTGTAATTAATTTTCTCTTTCTCCTGCCCTTACAAACCTTCATTTGCAAGGCAGAAAATTCTCCCAGAAACCTTGCATGCTGCAGAGATAGGGCAACTGCCAGGCTGAGGGTGTGAATTTGCCTGCTTCAGGTGTTAGGCACCTGCTTATCCAGGTTAATCTATGAGCCACAGAGACAGATAAGCGGGTCTGGGGGTTATGCAGGACCTCAAAGAATTATTCACTCTTAAGAGTGCCTTCTCCTTGCACCAGGCAATATTTGGCAAGTGTACCTGCAGCATCCTAGGTAGGTGCATGGTTCTGCTGCCCCTTGTCTGATTTACCAGGCTTGGCATCATCCTTCTGCCTCTGAGAACAAAGAGACAGTTTTACATTCTCCATCACAAAAAAAGAACCCAAAAAAACCAACAAATAACCCCAAACAAACATCTCTAGAAGGTAATTAACCCCTATGAATATAAGAACCACCTTCTGAAAACAAGGTTTATCACTGTTGCCCATAAAGTTCAAGGGTACAACTCCCATCCCTGATGTCTTGGTTTAATGTTTAAATCAGATAGGAACAAATTCAAGTCCTTGGAATCATGTTCCTGCTTAGGGCAAATCTGAAGGGATGCAAAGTGCTACTCTTCTACAAATCTGCTGAATGGACACATCCATATGGATCATGCAGGCACAACATGTGCCGTCTCCACAAGTCTGTTCTTTTCCTTTCAAATATTTTTGTCATGAGCTTCCATCCTTCCTCTGAGGTTTGGAGTAAAATCCTCTTGGCCTGTGCAGCCAGGCAGGCAGGTTTCTGCAGAGGGGCCACGTGGCTGCATTGCAGAGCTGGAATCCATTCACCTCAGCCAGGCTGAGCACTCTGCAGCTGCACCACCACGTTGGACAAGCAGCTGCCCTTTCCCTCCTGTCCCCCTCCAGGCTGAACTTTGCTGCAAGGACCCTGGTAAGATTCCTTCCCCATCTCAGCCTTGGATGGGAGCAGAGTGTTTTCCTGTAGGGGGCTGGAGAAGACTTCATTTTACCTCTGGTGGCTCCTCTATAAGCATGTACTCCAAAACGACTGAGGAACAAACCCTGCAGGAAAAATCCAGCTCCCACATTGCTGCTGGCTGTATGAGCTGAAATTGCAGCCTGAATCTGGCTGAGGGGCTGTGGCTTTCCCTGTCCTGTTCCAGTCCAACCCCAGGCTCACCTCCAGCCCAGCCTTTCCTCACAGTCTAGAAATGAGCAGAGCAATTAGATAAAATGAAGCACCTAGGAGCTGTCCCAGCATGGGGATTTTTTCATAGCATGGTATGTAATAGATGCAGCCTTTATCCTAGATTGTACAGTGACAAAACAGGATATTTCTATTAGGTTCTTGTTTTTTTCACTCACAGCCACCAATAATCCAGTATGGTCAGGGGTACATGGTTATCACATGTGCATAACCATAATGTACATGCAGAGACACAAAATAGCACCTACCTTGAACAGCAAATTGAATCCCTCAATAGTATTATCCCACTAGACATCACCTAAACACTACAATGATTTTTCTTTCTGCTAAGCCATTCTTGTTTACCAAAGAAAATATACTTCATAATTTTACTGGCAATTTTGAGAGTAACAAATACATTTGTCAGTACAATAGTAGAAGACTTTATGGCCTGCTTGACAATTCCACAGGAAAAATAACCCCCTTTATTCCTGGTGTAAACTGCTGCCATCACATTTAAATGAGAAAAATCCAATACAGCAATAATGGGGTAATGGTTGGTTGGTCTTGATGAGAAACAAACTCCTCTGTCACTTCTGTGCCTGTTCTGTTCCTTCCTGGGCTAAAGGGACCCACATCTGATGCAACCTGGTAAATTGGTGTCACTCTGTGTTCTGTGTGTAGCATAACAATGAAAACACTCTGGAAGTTGTCCTGCTCATTCACCATTCCTGATCTCTCAACACTCCAACTTGTCATTCCAGCATTCAGGTGTAGTGTCTCACAGAAGAGTCCCCCACGGTGCTTTTCTGACAGATTTATTGAGAAATTCTCGTTCATTAGAGGGTGGCATCAAAGCCTGAAATTTCCATGGTATAAATGCACAATCCCAGCTGTGCAATGACTCAGTTTCACTCACATCACTCTGGTGTCCAGTGTCAGTTTGCAGAGGGCACGTAATTCCACGGGTGCTTTGGTGGGATTAGCAGCTCTTGCCAAGACTTCCACCATAAGGAACAAGAAAAGTGCCCCAAATCCCACAGCTAACCCTTCCATAACCTCATGTAAAGACCAGTCTTCCATTTGTCAGCCAGCACTTTCATTCTCACAGCTGGGACTATGCTGTGTAAGCTCCCCTTGCTCAAGGAGAGAAAAATCAGGCAAGGAAAATCCTGTCTTGACTGTGAGTCTACGCGGCCAGCTGTGGGCACACACGGCTGTCACTGAACATTTCATAAGTTTCTTGGATGCAAACTTGCTGAGTTTTTTCTTCCATGGGAAAGCTCTTTTTCTCTGCAGATTTCAAATCTTTGTGTGTGTGTTTCAAAGACAAAATGCATTCCTTTGCCTGTCTCCTGATATGGGAGATGTGGTTTTCTTTTCTCAACCTATGATATAAAGAATTGCTGTCTCTCTGACTTTGTAAACATTTTCTGGCATTTTAAGGAGTTTGGGTATGGAGCTTGAAGAAGCAAGATGCCAGCTCTGTACCTGGGCAGAAATAGCCCAAATCCTTCTGAACAATGGAATCATTTTAATAAATAATATCAGCTTTCTGATATTGGAATCAAGAGTCTTGATTCACCCTGATGGGACTCCAATGGCAACAATTGGTGACCCCTGAGATGTGGGGCAACACATGGCCCCATCCAGTCTTCTGTCTCTGCTCCAAAATCCTCAGCTGCCAGGCTTTGGGAGCACATCTCAGATGTGCTGGCTGCAGTGACTTGCAGGACTCGAGGCCATCACACCTCATGTTCCTTGACCTTCTGCTTCATGGGAACCACAGATGCAGCACTCGCTCTCTCCTCCTAGGCAGCAAAATCTGGGCCAGATTTTCAAGGGAATTCCTGGCCAGACATTTCGGTGCTAAGCACCCACAAGTGGGCCTGAATTTTGAAAATACTCAAAGCCTGGCAGTTCCCTGCATGATGTTTCCAAAAACCTGCACACACCCTTGGTGTGCTCCACCACACGCTTCCCTCCGTGTGCCTGAAATGTTGGATGGGATCTGCAGCTCAGAGTGGCACAAACACTGTTGGTTAGTCAAGAAAAACAAACACTGGAAGGGAGCGATGGTACAGAATGCAAAATCTCAATCCAGCATTCTCTCTTCAGGGTGTAGCTCTCTGGAAACCTGCATGTGAACCTACACATGCTTCACACAGTGTCTCATCTCAAATGAAAATGGGAAGGAAGAATACAGCGAGTGCAGCATCCTGAGTGATAAAATGATTGCTCTGAAGAGCAGCACATGGCACCTTTTGTTCTTGTGCACCTAATCATCCACCTACATGGGTTTTTCTTTTTCATGCACTCACCACTGAGCCCTCTGCTTGAACCCTTCTGCTGAAATGATTGAGCACCAGGATGTCTCCTGCTCCCCATTCAGCAGCTCTCTGTGGCAGGATGTGATCTTTATTTCTGCATATTCCAAACAGCTCTTTAAGTTGACTTTTGCTTGAAAAGATACAATGGAACCTCTACAAAAATATAACGTTACAAATAAAAAGAAAAAAAAAAGGTTTTAAATGAAAACACCCTTAACTGAGTCACTTCTTAGTTCAAAATGGAAGAATCATATTATGATTATGACAAAACAATCAGTAAAATTACTTTAACAGTAAAAAGACACACTTGGACCAACTGAAGCAATTCATCTGTGTTGAATTAATCAGATTGTTAAAACTAAAAGAAAAAGAGAAAGCTTTTTTTTTTTATTTCAAGTTGAAGCATACTCACAAGGGGTTTGAATAAAGCTAAAACCACCTACTCCAAAAGCAATCTGCATCTCAAGGAGCTGGTGCTTGCTTTGGTTTTGTTTGCTTGTTGTTTTTACTTTTTAATGTCAGTAGGACAAATAATATATGCTTGGTATGCTCAGTGTATGTGGAGTTTTTAAAAAAGTGTTATTTGGTCTGTCAATATGCTAAGAAAACAAAAGTATTATCTTCTGCTGTGCTGCACTTCTATCAGAGTACAAACAGGCTTTTAGAGCCCTACATTCACTGTTTCCATGTGTGTCATAAGAATTAGTAGAGTTTATTCCCCCAACATCCCTAAGTGACAGAAAAATATTATCTTCATTTTACACTCTAGGAACTAATGTCCACAGCAGACAGAGTTGCCTGAAATATCGATGGCGTCTGAGACGGACTCTCAAGACTGTTCTTTCCAAGCAGAATAAATACTCAAAAATATTGCAAAAGTCAGTGAGTGGTAGAGTTAATTTTGTCCTTCGCAGGATGAAGCATCATGGAATTTGGCTTTTTCTATCTCTCCTTATGCTTAGGGATCCCCTGCTGTATTCAAGACCAAAGAGTCCAAGGACAGAACACCTGTAGTGCAAAGGCTGCAGAGGCAGTTTTGGCAGCCAGCACATACCCAGGGTGGTGCAGCTCTGTCTTGTGCATCACAACCAGTTCCTGCTACGAGAGGAAATGTTGGCCAAGGCATTGGGATTATCTTGCAGCAACAGTACCATGAGATTTTTAACTTCTGCCTGCCCAGTCAAGAGGGATGAGCTGAAGGGATCTATATTTAACATCTCATCTAAGGAATGTCACCTTTATTAGAGGAGCAGCCTCCCCAGCTGCTGCTCTGCAGTGTCACCCTCGATCTGCGCC
This sequence comes from Dicaeum eximium, assembly GCA_013396995.1. Lineage (NCBI taxonomy): Eukaryota > Metazoa > Chordata > Aves > Passeriformes > Dicaeidae > Dicaeum > Dicaeum eximium. Next base: position 372,411 of record VWZP01009193.1, read on the forward strand.
TCAGCCGTGATGCAGGACCAGCTCCTGACCTCCCAGCCCAGAGGCAGCAGCACCACCAGTTCAAGGGAGCTGTTCTGTCACTGCAATAACACTTCTGAAGGTGAAAGGCTAAATATCTCAGGATTTTTTTACCCCCTTTCTGGGAAACTGTGTCTTAATATAATCTGGAGATGCCAGTGATGTATATGATCATCCAAGGGTTCCTCACCTGCTGCTCTAGAAATATAATGTTCTCCAGGCACACAAATTCAAAAGCTCAGGAAAGACCAACCAAGCAGGGAAAAGATCTGCCAGGTTCACACAATCTGGGTCCCCAGATCATGCTGGCTTGCAAATGGACCCTGTTATATCCTGCAAATCTGGAACTGCAGCACTGCTGCCCTTAGCTGCTATTGCTCTTGTGGAGCCTGAGAACTCAGGGCTGAAAATTTACCTTATTTACACCGAGCAGCAAACAAGCAAAGCAGCAGTGTCATCGATTCTTTGGGCTGGAAGGTGCCCCTGGGACTGATCCAGTCCTGCCATTGCAGGAAAAGGAACAGGGGATGAGGATGCTCAGTGTGAATGAGCTCCTGCAGTGCTGTTGGAGGAGGAGACCACTGTCTCACAAAGGCCTGAAGGATGCAAACAGCACAGAGAGCAGCTCTCCTGCAGGACTGAAAGAAACAGAGGAGTTAACTTCTGTGAAAATCTGTGGAAGGAGCTGGAGCTAATTTAAAAAAAAAACAACAAATCAGATTTCTTTTTTTTGTCCCCCAGAAGAAAACTACAAAGGGTACACTAAATGTTCTTCTTCAAAACCTTCTTGGAAGCTTCACTGCACCAGGAGGAACTGGAGCCTGCGAGAGCAGATCTGAAGAACACACCAGAGAAATGAGGAGCAAATGGCCACTCCATATCTGGCTTTAACTGTGCCCATGAAACCCTTCCTGGCACAGCCACGAATACCCAGTTTCATCACAGCTATTTTTAGGCAGTTCTGTGACCTGCTTGGACCATAAAGTTTTTAATATAACAAGAGATATAGGTGTGTACTCCAGAGTGGCACCTCTGGTGGATTCTCTCCAGCTGGAAGAGCCTTTTCCCTGTGAATGTCAGTGGTAGGAATGTCACAGTAGGTTTTCTGGATTGGGTCCTGGATATTTTCCTAATTTCTTCCTCCTAATAGAGGAAAAGGACAGCATCTCTGATAATCAGTTTCTTTTACTCCTTACCACCTTGCCAGAGCATTGTGACGAGTCTGGTGAAGTTTTAGGACAGAAAAGAGCTGAAAGCCAAATCTTCTAGAGACAGTTCTTGATACTGAAGTGAACACAGAAACAGAAACTATAAAATATGGGTTTAAAGAGGGTCATGAAAGAGAAACTGAGTCCAGAAATGTACAGAAAGCTTGATGCATGGAAGGAGAGGTGCCAGGAAGGATCTCGAAAGGCCACAATAGAATCACTCCCTGATTACAGAAAGGAAAACTGCAAATAAACCTGAAGAGATTTTGTGCAAAGTGGATGTGCTTCTCGGAGTGCCCACCATTTATAACCCTGATTGTGTCATTAGTCACATCTCCTGCTCCAGATGATCAAATATGGATGTGTTTTGAAAGATGGGTCCAAAGAACGTTGAAACATAAATCTCTCGGAAATGAAACACCCAGTGTTCCGGGCAAAAAAACTCCCTCTCATCATGTTATTTTCTGGTTTTTAAGGTCTTTAATAGATTCAGAGAGAAGACTTATGGCAAGGCATCTGGACTCCTCAAATGCTGCATTAATGGAAGACAACTGCTGTACAAATCCTTTCCAACGCCCCATGAAGACAAAGCAATTTGTTTTCTTACTGTCAACCTTTATTAATATATTGAGTTTCAGTTGAAGAAGGTCGTCAGAATGAAATAAAGAAATGGAGAAATGAACAGGATGCATTTCTGCTGGCAAGAAAAGCAAGAAGCAAACTGTGAGGAAGGTTAGAAGTGCTAAAAATATGCCAGAACAATGGATCATACTTTCTCTGCAATTTTCCTTTTTTTTTTCCTCCCCTAACATCTGCAGCATCTTTATAGAAACTTATTTATCTCCTTCATTGCCTCTTTCTACAACAGGAACAAACATGGCCTTACTCAGCTAACAAGCCTATCGTGAGGAACTGTAATCTTAACAAAACATAAAAATTCAGTTAATAACTACAGAATTGCCATGTCCCCCAGAATATTGCTTCTGCTATTTAACTCCTAGGTCACCCCTGCAGAGTTTTGATAGAAGGCTGAATCAGGGGATGGGGTAAATAACAGCCAAATTAACCAATATATACATATTTTGAAAAAAAAAATTGAGTTTCAATGCATAGGATATTTATGGGAAGAAGTGAAACAACCATGGGACATATAAAGGAAAATAGATTCAGGAAGACTGGAATCTCAGAGTAGAGAGAAAGGCTTATACAAGTCCATTAATTTTACAGCTTTCCAGCCCAGAAGTTGCTCAGTTTTGTTATGCTTCTCTGCCAGGTTGAATGAAATTGATATTGAGCCAGAAAAGATTCAAAACACAAAATAAATTACTCTTATTCCATTGACACCTTTAGATCCTTTCCTACTTAGTATTATTTTTCTTCAGACATATTCCAATCTCTTTATTTTCTTCAATATTCCTTTTAAAAACTGTCTTTTTTAATGAAGAACAAACCCTTTTCAGGAGATGTTTTGTCCTTTCCAGAGCTTCTACGCCCACTATTTAGGCCTGTTCATGAGGGTCCAGGGAAACTGTAAGAGCACAGCTCTTCAAAATTCAGTTATTGCACAAGGGATGAATAATGGAGAGTAAAAGCTGTCTCCATGGCATCCAAGGGGCAAAAGGTACCTCACTAGTTTGTTATTCATAAATGCTGCTAACAAAGTACTCTTTTTTTCTTATGCAAGTTTTTTCTGCTGAGCCCCCAGGAGATTTGTCATTAGCAATCTTGATATCTTAATTATTGCACAGGCTTTTTCTGCCTTGGCTTCAGAGCTGTCAGTAGACATGGCTGAATCCTTGGCCAGACAAGATACTCAAAGGCAAAAACCCAGAGTTTTCTCCATCTTAGAAATGCAAAGGTTTCGCCACTTGACCATAGTATAAAGTCTAAAATTTTAATTGTGCCAAGGAGTTATTAATGGGGAACTGGAAGGCAGCTGAAGCCCAACAGAAAAATCTGAAACTCATCTTATTTAGGGAAAATTTCTTCAGATTATACGCAATCATTTCACATCAATTTTCTCATACCTTACTGGTAAGGGCATTTCTTTAACAGCAGATCCACCAAGAATCCCTGTGTTCCTGCTGAGAGTTCCCCTGTCCATCACTGGGAGCTGTAATTCTCTGAATTAATAGGTTTGTCAATCTTATGGCTGGACAGAGCCATTGCAAGCCTTGGGGCTGATCTCCTGTGTAGCATCCCCCAGCTGCCCCTGGCTGTGCAGAGAGCAGGGAAATGCTGCAGGAAGGCAGCTCTGGAGGTGACCCAGCCTTCTAAAGCAAGACCACCACCAGCCCCAGATGGACTGTGGCTGTGTCTGAGCCCTTAGAAACTACAGCTAAGAACTCACAACTTCTGAGTAAGCAGAAGAAAATCAGTTTTTCCCGATGCCCTCCTCAGCTGCAACCCACACTGACTCCTTGCTCCTGGGGAAGAACTCCCTTGTTTTGTCGAGTTCCCATTTCTCTTGGCTCAGTCCTCAGCTTCCTCTGTTCACTCTAAACTGATGCCACCTGGCAAAGCTGTAATCCCATTTTTTTGTTGTTCAAAAGTTTCTCAAAGACGCCTTCTAAGTTGTGTAAATGATGAACACTGCTGGCTCCAATGTGACCACAGTATCCTTTTTTGATAGTAGCTACAAACCACGGGTTCAAGACACTGATTGCAACTCATGGCTTGAAAATTGGGCAGACTGCTGGGCTTTGAGAGCCTGGTTGTACAACCCATTCACACCAGTATGTGATGGCAGACATGGGACATGAAAAATTTTTCCCATATAACAATAGATATCTAGTCTATGTTGGTTATCCACCTGCAATTGGAATTTCAAGGTAAAATATCACCTTCCTCCCAAGGGTGGAACGAGCTGTTCTGTGGACATAATTACTCACAGTGACAACTGAGGGTGTTCAGAAAATTTATAGCAACTGGAAAATTTTATAGAACTACTTAGGCCTTTGCCATAATCCTACCATGTAATAAATAAAATAAACATGGCCCTGCTTTTCAAGTTGATATTGTACAACAGAGACTTGCCCAGACTTCTTTTCAGAGCCGCTAAACATCATAACTGGTAAATAAATGAAAAAGAGTTTTCTCAGCCCTGTTCTTGGAGAAACACAGCTTAGGTTTGATTTGTTGCTATTCATGAGGGTCACACTGTGCTCCCTTTTCATGCATATTTAAGTGGCTGTTAGCTTTTTGCAAAACATTCCCTGAACCTGCAAATTTCATGAGTTTTTCCTGTAAGTGGATTATATTACATTTCTCAATCAGCTCGGTAAAGGCTGCAGTGCCAGGGAGCTTTTTGCCTTACACCTCATGGTCCAAGAGCTCTCAGAGGCAGCGAAGCAGCAGGAATGTTCTGCACTCTCTGTGCATTTGTATCAATTAACTCTTGCAGAAAAGAGCTAACATTCACACACATTAATTGTTCATCACTTACAATGACTCTTCTGCTCTACAAACCCACCAGGCCTTCTTCAAGTTCTTTTTTTTTTTTTTCCAAAGCTTAGTAACCAGTGCAAGGTCAGTTCCTCGAAAACTCGGGAGAAACGCGTTTGTGGGATTAAAAAAATATAAATATCCGTGGACTGGGTTATTTTGCTCTCCAGAAGAAAAAAGCAGAAAGCTTTGGAGGCAGAGGCAAACAGGGCTGCCTGGGAAGCAGTGCTGGAAGGGCACCTGCTCTCCAAGGAAGGAAGGAAGGAAGGAAGGAGGGTCCCACAGAGAAGGGGGTGATGCATCAATAGGCGATTCCTGCCTCACAGCCGGTGGCATTTAAATGTCTTGGATTTCCTGCCTCCTTGGTGGCTGGGGCCCTGCTGAGCTCATTGCCAAGTGCTAAAGGAATTCCATCCTGAGGGGTGGGAGGGAAATACCACGGGTGGGTGCAGGAGGGTATGGCTCACTGCTGAGCTCTCTGATCCCTGCATCTCTGATTGGGCGCTACAGGCTCGCCAAGCAGGCTCAGGGCTCAAAAACATGAGATTTAAAGCGTATCCTAGGAGAAAGGAGAGGCTGAAGGGGCGTACCCAGTGCTGAGAGCAAGTAGGAAAAGATGGTGAGGACATTTGCCAAAAGGAGGTGTCAGAAGGAACAAGCCTTGCTTGTGCAGATGCCTTTATTTGAATAAGAATTCAGAGCTGGGATGTGTCAGTGTTAATCCTGTGTTGGAGAAAGCCAGAGCCCTGGAAGAAGCTTTGAGCACTGAAGAAAGAGAGATGGATTCCCTGAGCTGCCAGGGCAGGTACTGGGGGAAATAAGCTGTAGAAGAAAGGAATTAGTCCCCTTCCCAAACGAGTTCCCCGTCCTCAAGCAGAAGGAGAAACCTTGAGGGAGAACCTCAGAAAAAGAAGTGTTGAGATGTAGAGGAGCCAGGGCAGTTGGAGACACTCCTAAAGGGTCTTGCAAGAATGAAAAAAGTTTACAAGGAATCTCTGGACCACAGCAGCTTTGACGGGTGGCTTGTTATGCAACATCTGAGTGTATGAGATAGACATATATCTGTGAAATAATAGGCATTTTAACACTTCATAGCATGGAGGAATTTCCCATCCTAGCCACAGGGTTCAACTGCACTCACACTCCCATAAATCCAGCAGGATTCCTGGAGTAGGCTCTCCAAATTTAAATCGAGTTCAAGCTTATTAGCACATGTTTATCACCTTAGATTACATCACCAGCAGATTTGCTTCTGGGATGCACGGACAAAACCGCAGAAGGGTCACCGGGGCTGCCCAATTACTCCAAAGTGACAGCACTCCACTGCTTCAGCACAAAGCACACAAAAATCGTCCTCTCTTACCTTTTCCCCTGACACCCGGGCCAGCAGCATTCCTGATTCACAGAGCTGTAAATGCAATTTCGTTTGGAGGAGTTTGGCTCCTATGTCTCACTGAGAGGCTTACCTGACTCCTGGCACAGGGGCCCTGGTTGCTTTCTCTCTGGCTGTGCTCACGTAACAAAGGCTGCCATGAGCCCATGGCTGCTAAGCTGGGCACACAAACCAAGCTGCAAACCTTTGTGCTGTTTTTTCTGGGAATATCCAAATTGGGGAGCAGTGCTGAGAGGTTTGTGGTGCCCACTGTGCCAGACCTGGACCCGAGTGCATCAGGGACTGATCCAGAGATGGGAGAGTTCCTGTTTGTGGGCACCCACTGATGATGGGGCTCTGAATACTCCAGAACACATCAAGGAACATTTACTTAACTACAGCTCTTAGCTGAATCCTGGCAATCTTCAGCTCAGTCACAAATGGAAGAATGACGTCTTTGCTTCCAAGAGCAGAAAACATCTGGGTGAGACAGCACCACTCACTGAGAATAGGAGTGGGTGTTGTGAAGAGATGGGGGATTTTGAACTTCCTCGGGTTGCATTGTGTAATGTCTCTGCTGTTTGACTGTTCAATGATTATCACAGGTTTTAAAGATAATTTGGGGAGCTCTGAAGAGAAAAAAAAAAAGCCCTGTATTTATTGGTACAAATTCAACCCCAGTAAAACCTGTGGTCTAACTAATAGGCCACATTCTGCACGGATTTGATTGTGGTGCTGACTTTTTCCCCTCATTAGGCAGGGATCTATGGTAGGTAAAGCTCTCTTTACCAACTGAAATTTAAAAAAAAACCCTTGATTTTGGGAATTATTAAACTTCTGTTAGTAGAATACTAATACTAAGTAGAATACTAAGTAGAACCTTTCCCCCCCTTCTCATTTGTTTCTTCTTCTTAGAAATTTCTGGTTGTGATAACTTAATATTGCAGTACATGAACACCCTCGATAATTAATTTTTTCACCATATTTGTTCTCTCTTGGGAAGAGAGAGAATATTGAAATTACATGAGGTATTTTAAAGTCTTTATTTGTCTAGTTTATGACTGCTTATTAAAGGCAAAGTCAGAGAACTACATGCTGTGTTTGTCACTGAAACTGGTAAAGCTGGAGTTAGGTTATGGATCCCACTGTGGAGTGGTTCTTAATTTCATCACGTTAGAGGTCCTAGCAAAGCTGCTGGCAGCTGGTAAGAGTCAATAATGATCACATAAAAGCAACTGGACTCTCCCATCCCAGGCTAAGTCATAACTGGTTGGTCACTGGATCAACTTTTAAGCTCTTCCCCTGACACAAGTGGTGCTGCTCCTCTGACATCAACTAAGCTGGGCTAATTTACACTGCTGGCAAATGTGGCCCAACATATTTAAACTGGAACAAGTTAAAATATACTGAATTTCTTTTCTCTTCTAGAATGCATCAACTCCTACAACTCTAGGGAAGGGCTGTGAATTCCCCTTGGCTTACAGGAGGGTTTCAGAGGAAAGCTGACTAAAGCACAGAGATTTGCATCTCACATTGGCACAGGCCTGCCTTTTGTTTCCAGACAAGTGTGCATTTAACAGTAGACACAAGGCATGCAAAACCAACATTAAAATACATGCCTTGCCTTTTGGCTTCATCATCTGACCTTATCATGTGACAGAAATCCTGCAGACAACTACTCTTAGCAAACAAGGTTACTTAGAACAGTAAGTAATGTGCTGCACAGAGTGTCAAGCTTAGAAATACAGAGCAAATCAGCAATTCAGTGTTTGAATGCTTCATTTATTTTATACATCAGAGGCCGGTCTTGCCATCAGGAATAGGGGTAGACAGTTTGCATCTTTCCTTTTTGTTTTGTATTAAAAAACACAATGCAAACAGAAGGCAGAACAGGCTATTTATATCAGCTCCATCGGAAGTGGTGACAGGTATAATTACAGAGGAGAAATTACAGGCCTCATTTCAGTGGCATTTCTCCTGCTGTTCCAGAGAAGATAAAAGATTGAGAGTGTTCCTGACGTATCTCTAAAGTAAAGATGCTTCAGTGCACTGTTCAGGTTATTTTCAGGTTGATTCGAGTCAGCCTCCTCCAGAGCTCAGAAGGGAGCAGGCTGTGTGGGGTTGGCCTGTTGGCTTTGTCACCTCCAGGACACCAATTCAAACAAGCCTGGAGCTTTTTTTAGTTAGGCAGGCAAATCCTGTGCTTAAGTCACCTTACCCCTTGCTCTGCCAATCTACCTGCTCTGGCCACCACCACTTTTGTTTTGCCCATCACATAGAAGATGTGGCTCAGTACCAAGCAGGAGCCTCATGCCAAGCTGGATTCTGCTAAAGCTTTACAGAATTGGCAGCAGTTTTTGAGTTACACCTGATCTTGTCCAGCTTCCCCAGCACTGGGATGGTGCTGTCCAGGATAAGCAGCAGCCCTTGGGACCCACATGAAGCCACCCAAGCTGGGTCAGACAGACTCACCATTGTCATTCCAGTAGCACCAGGGCAGCAGCGAGGGCAGAGCAGAGCTACAGGGTGTGAGCAGAGAATTGGATGCACCAGAGCTGCTCTGCAGCGATTTCAGCATCCAGGAGTGCATCACTTCACAGCACTGAGACAAAAACCTTTGTCCAGTGGCACAGAATGCAGAAGGTGCCTGCTCAAAATTCAACAAAACCTTTACTCTTCCTCCCAGAAAACCAAACACTAAGGAGAAGACATTTAAAAGGCTCTTAACAGCAAATCTAAAGAACAAGGAGCAAGAAGAGAAAGCAACAATAGCTCAGTTGCTTTGCCTGGATGGGGTTGTTTGAAATAATGTTGTCCTGTTACCTAGCAACATGGAGCTTATTGCTGGGCTAGTTACAACCTCATTCATATTTGTCATAATTTGGTAATCAGAATTGATCATAAATAAGACTGAATACAATCAACTGACTTATGTTTGCAGTTAGAATCAATCTAAATCAGAGAAGGACATTAAGAGCTCAGTCATCTGTTCTGGGTGATTTATTCCCATTCTGATACTTCCACTTGGATATTACCATATTGTCTGTTACTGTGATCTCCAATTAGGGCTCTGAGCTTATTCTCTAGCAAGAGACACCTCTAGACACAAATGAAGGGCAGCATTATACCCAGCTTTTGCTAGGCTCTCTCAGTCAGCTCTGTTTCCTTCTCCATTTCAAGTATTTAGTTGCCAGCTCTCCTGGGCAATTCACATCATTTGAGTGGAACATTCAGTATCCCCTTCCTACCTTGCATTTTTTAGCCATGAGCATTACAACTCCAGCTCTGTCACCAGTGCCAAGCACAGAGCTCGCACAAGTGACAGTGCTGAATCACCTCACTGGTGGCACTTGGGCATTTGGGTATTTGGTATTGGGTATTTGGGTATTTTGGGTCTGTGCTATGCAGCAGCTCCACTTGTGTCCCAAAGCTGTTTTGGTGGCACTTGGGTGTGATGCTTACACAGCAGCTCCCACAGCTGAGCTCTTACACACACACAGGGCTCATCTGACAGCTGGCTGCCTGTCACACAGCCTGGCAAACACAGCTGAGCAGGAAACCTCAAGGATCTGAGCCTGCTTAATCAACAGTTAGGATTAATGGGAAGTAGTCTTCATATCCAGAAAAGGGAGCTGCAGAGAATTGTCTCTTGGTGCCCACAGATGAAGCGAAGTACTGGAGGCAGCGTGCAAGACTCTCAGAGCACAGGGAAGCACTGGAGGAGGTGGGAAACAGGATGGGCATGGACTCAGAGTGACCCTCCTGCTCCACATTTGCTCATACACTCCATTCCCAGCCCACACACTGTTTTGAGGGGCAGTTCACCGAGCTGGGATACACTGAGGAGAGTGGCTGGGTGTGGCACAGCCAACCTGCACAGCCAGGCAGCCCCTCTGCCCCACAGACACGGCTGTGCCTGAGCTGCTGCTGCAGCTGCCTGGTCCAGGCACCAGCAGTCTCCTTGCACCTTCCCTGCTCCTCCAGGTGGCTCTAAACAGTACATGAGCCTGGCCCTGTTACTCTCCACCTCTTGTCCTGGTCCTTTAGGGATCTTTTGATTACACAGAAGAAATTTGTTAATATAAAAAACCAAATTTCAGAGCTGCTTCTCTGCAGTATGAGAGTGATTTACAAACCAGTAAATGACTCTGTGTACCCCTTATGGTCTAAGCATCTTGCCTTGTTCTCCCAGCATGACTGCAGAAACACTTAATTGTGAGAATTTCTTCTTCATGTGCCACATTCATAAATTTACAGATTTATTCCGTTCAGTGCAGGGTATCCTCTCCAGTCCTTGCCCGCGGAAGTGAAACCTTTGTCTAAACAGAGGCAGTGGGAGATCAAGCCATTAAATACTGGCCTGTGCAGATACACAAGGAGAGGCTGAAAATGTTGAGAAAATGTGCTTTTTGCCAGGAACAGGAAACCCACTGCAGGTTTGGGCCTGGCTTCAGAGCAGAGCAATGCCCGAGCCACTGCTTGTCTGTCCTCATTGCTCCCTTGCCATGGGGAAGGTGTTCTCTCAGTAAGTCTCATTTTTTGGGGCAGCTTATTCTGCAGTGGGGGCTGGAAGTGGGGAGTAAAATCTCTGCTCTGATCTCCCACACTCACATGGGAATGGCAAACATTTCAAATCACACCCAGCACACTTTGGTCCCTTCCCTTCTTTCACTGCCCTGCTTGGACAAGCAAACTGTGTCTCCACAGCCTCCAAGACCTTCCCCTGCAGCATCTCCTAGCAGGAATGACCTAGCTCCTCTTTTCCTCCTCTTCTGGACTGGAATGAACCTGGCAGGCCCAGCCACAGCCTTTTCCGTCTGTGCCTATCCAGATCACTATAAACAAGACATGTCAAAATAACTCACCTATGTAGCACTCACTCCCCTTTTTTGCTAACCTGGAATAAATTCTCCCAGGCTACATCCATCATACTCTGGTTCATCAATGCTTCCAGCCTGGGGAAACTGGTGCTAACACAGCTAAAGGCAAAAATCCTAACCCCCACCCCAGAATTAAACCATAATTGATGGTGAGGTTTTATTCTTGTGACTTCAGACATGACACAGGAGCTAAATTTATATGCATCACTGAGGTGCTGAGAACAGAACAGGCCACATGCTGAAAACAATCCACATTTGTGGTAACAGCAGCACAAGCAGTGCTCAGGCAGGTGTGACGTGGAGGGAGCTTGCTCAGAATATCTTTCCCCTCTTTTTGGACACTCTCATCAGCCCTTTGAAAGGCAGCAGCAAAGAGAGAAGCGTGGCTTTCTATAAATGACTGAACATTCCTCCTGCTGGCAAAAATATGATGCTGGGGAGCACGAGCAAAAGCCATCCTTCACTGTAGCACTTTCCAGGACCTGTTCCAAAGGATGCAAGGCTCCCTGAAGGCCATCACCATCCTCCTTGAGGCAACATTGGCAACCTCCAACAGCATAACTTGACTGGGAAGTAGAGAGACTTTTCCAGGAATTGTAGGGTGTGCTTGTTCTTTCATGGCAGAATGTTATGGGGAGCAGGAGAGGCTGTGCTGCTTTGTCTTACAGGTGATGCTTTCCTCACATCCTTGCATCTTTTCAGAATAGTTTCTATTTAGCTTGCAATTCTCTGGGGAGAAGCAGGATCGCAGTCACAAATTTGGTTTTGGTTTGTTGTTTTTTTTTTTTTTTTTTTTTTTTTTTAAACGAATGAAATGTTCATCTATAGGTCAGAAAGCATCTTGGCAGGATTAGTGGCTTGGGACCATTTTAGCAACTGTCCAGCTTTTCTATCTGAGCAAAGAGCAGCCTAAAGACTCAGATATTCAGCTGGACTAGGCTGAGAGTTGGAGAGCTGATACTTGCCCTATTTCTGTCTGTGTAATCCTTAATGTCAGGCACAAGTGTTGCAAATGTCTGACTCTTAAGCCCATTTCCCCACGTTGTGCTTATTATAGGCTTTAAATTTACCAAACCCTGCACACTGATCCCTCTTGCCTTGTTGCAGTTTGGCCTTCTGTAGATGCCAAATCTAAATCCCATTGCCACCTTCATAATAGCTGAGCTTTTCCTTCAATGCTTCATCTTAAAAGTTCATGCAGAACCTCAAATGCAGTCTCAGCATCTGCTCATAGAAACAAAACTGCATTTTTGAGTCCTAAAACTGGGGAGGGATGTCAAAAAGACGTGGCTCTATTGAACCTTAGAGCTCAGAAGTCCAAAGATTAGGTGTTATTAATGTGTGCTTAAAGCAATCTCACTGCCTCTGGAATTCTGACTCAGGAGCTCTGAACATCTGGCACAGGCAGCACTTTTGCTACAAAGCAAGTTGGCAGGCAGGTTAGTGCATCTCTGGGGCAAATTTGGGAGAGTTTGGAGCTAAAAGGAGAAGCCTTATTAACCAGTAAAAGCAATCCTGTAGTATTCCCTTCATTACAGAGAATTCCAGTTATTAAACAGAAATAGGAGCTTTAAAGAACACTTAAGCTGCCCCTGGCTGATCCATCTGTGGGAAGTTAGAGAAGGTTTAGTAACCAAAGAAATTAATTAAAAAGCAAGTTTCTTGTCACTGCTTGGAAGCAGCTGGCCCAGGCTGTGGAGGCAGGTGAATACCCAGAAGGGGTGACAGACCTGCCTGGCAGTCCCTGCTCTGCTGGCAGCAGACTGACCACACCAGCCTTACACAGAGGCTGGGGCCTCAAAACCTATCTGGGTTTGGGGAATTTTTGCTTTTCAGGACAGAAAATTAGGAGGTAACCTGTTAGGAGAGGTGGAAACTGTAGACATCTCTATTCACAGCTCATCCTCCCAGAAATCCTGCAAAGAAAGCATCCGGGGAGCTGCATGAAATTTAAGTGCTTTGATAAGCATTTAGTTGAGTTTTTTTGAAGGGTAACAGCTGACTGATAACATTTGTTAAAGGCTGCTCTCGTGACACTTCTGACAGGAGGATGGATGCACTACAGCTCTTTAGGCAACTTCAAAAAATTCCCCCCATCAGCTCACTTTGTGCTGCCTTGCTGTGCTAGTTAATTTTCTTTTGGTGGTGTTAATTATTGTACTGTCTGTTAAAAAGACATTTTCACTACCCTTCCATCCCACGAAGTGACAGCAAATTGCTGCAGCAGGAACACCGAAGAGAAAACTGTTCCCCTTTCAAACAGAATTCATAGTGCTCTAAAAGAACAAGGAAAGAAGTCAATTTGTTATTCACTAGAGAACATATTTTGTTGTCCTGAGTAAACACAGCATCAGTACTCAGAGTCTGTCTGGAACAGCAGGGAAAGGGAACTCACAGAATAACAGATATTTATGTGCTGCTTTTAAAAAGAGAGCAGAGAGTGATGTGTCATGAAGCTGAATAGAATTTTTTTGTGGTTTATTTGGGGTTTTTAAAATAATCCTGGAGATTTTGGTTTGCAATTGGATTTGGAAGTTTTGTAAAATACCAGCTTGCAACCGTGCAGCCAGAGTCGGCATTGTCACACTGTGATGAGTTAAAACATTGTCACACTGTGATGGGTGAGGTTAAAACTGGCTCTTCTGTTTGATTTGAGTGCCCCAGCCCGAGCAGTGCAGCAGCTCTGGAGCTGATTCCCGAGGTGCTCGTGCATCACTGGGGCAGCAGCATCTGGAGGGGAGCGGGGCAGATGGAGCAGGGTGGTAACAGCCTCAAACATCTCATTTTAATCTGCTCCCACAAGCCTGCAGAGGCCTTAAATTACTTGTGCTTTGTCTAATCAGACTGAGACAGGCAGAGGGGGCCAATTTGCTTCGTGTGAAAGAAATAGTGACAAACTGAGTCTGGATTGTCATAACCTGGATGGCGACAGGGACAATAAATTACTCAAGGAAAGGTGCTAAAGCAGCAGATCCAAGCTCACTTAGCACAGCTATATTATTGAAAAATACTTTAAAAAATCAAAATAGAGTACTTATATTTGCATAAAAAAATCTTTTCCATGCTGTTTAAGAAAGGTATTTTTCAGATGGAGTGGGGAAAAAAAAAATCAGAGCTTACTTTTTACCATGCTGCTGACTAAGCCTTTACACATTTGAGAAGCACCATAAGCACTTAGCTCCTATTGAAATTCTTATCCAAGCTGATCCAAATAATACTTGAGACTCTGGTGATTTATTTTTTTCAGCTGTTATTCAAAATCTTCGGGGTTTGTTTTTTGTTTGTTTGTTTTAAAAAGTAAGCTCGTTTGAGTACACTTGCAGTGGTCAAAACAGAGGTGTGAAATCTCACTGTAAAGCCTGTTTTCACAGTTTTGTTGTACAGGTACAGCAGATATATGTTCACAGGTGCACTGACTGCTGCGGGTGTAGAAGGGTAATAATGGGTAGGAAATGAGAGCATATGGCAAAAGTCTTTGTTGTGATGGCATTGCACTCCTGACATGATCACCATGTTTAATCTCTTTGCATAAATCACAGCCAGTCAGGCAGCACGACCTCATTTTTGTATTATATTACTCACAACATATGGGAAATATCACAAAGAATAAAATTATACAGTTTTGCTCCTCCTCTGATTTATGCATAACTCAGACCTCAGCACTAAGGCCCCAGACAGCCTTGATTATAATAAATTGTCATTGCATTTGATATCTAAATACTCTCCCTAGCTGATTTACTCAATAAAAAAATCTGCACCTTGACATAGTAATCGCCATGACTTAGTACATGCCAGAAAATTGCTTTATTTAATATGAATTCAAGAATAAGGTACAGATTTTTTGAGTATGAAGGAAGGCATGTTTTTTGCCTTTATATACAGAAAATATTGTTAGATAGCCAAATAATAAACCCAGTACATGCCCTTTACATGTGTGCTGCTGTAGAAATTGCTACTACAACTGGAATAAAGTAAAACAATGCATCTTCTGCCTTATGAAAAGAGCTTAAATCAGTGCATTCTTCCTGCTAAACCCAATACCAAGCAAACCCAATCCCTTGCCTTCTGCACTTGGTGATGTTGTCACTTACACAGACAGCATTTCATTGGCTAAGCAGGAAACTTTATGAATAAAGACACATTTTAATCCCATCAACATATATTAAATGCAGCTAATATAAGTGTCGCTTCTGCAGTGTGGAGCAGAAAATTCTTTTATTCATAGAGGCAGATTCCATTTTGTCTTGCATTTGAAACAGTTGATGGCAATAAACTCCCCTAAACAGAAATGGGCCAAGAGCAAGTGTGTCAGGTAGATGCCATTACTAGAAGCAAAACACCAAAACTCACTGAACTGCTCCCTGTGTTCCTGTCACTGTGTTCTGTGACAGTTACAGCAGATGAGAAAATCTGTGGTAGTCTCTCACACAGATTTTAAAAATAGGGACATTTAATAAATGAAACATACTTAAAAATCCATCAATAGCCCAGCCTTATTTCTGATAGTTGATTCAATTTATTCAGTCATATCTTATTTTCTGCTCTCTGCATGCTGAATGCTCTTTAGTAATATAAATGTTGAAAGTGTATGCTGTTATTGCAGCCTAAGGATGAGGGAGGTAGAACTGCTGGGGTGCAGTAATGCCTTTTAATAAACCAAGTGATATGGTGGAAAAAATAGGCTGGCTTTCAACCTTACAAGACCTGTATCTATGATGCTCCAGAAGCTCTGCCTGCCCTTCCCACTCCGTGTTTCTAATTGATTAAAATAATTGGGTCATACCTACAACCATTTTTCTCAACTCAATTTATTTTTATCAGCACAAGAACAAATGAAGTGCTTGTTGAGCCAAAACCTTGTACATCTTATAGTGCTATAATCACTGGTCTAAAGATAAATTCCTAGGCAATGACTCTCTTCAAGAACAAAGCCATTCAATAGTGCACATTTATTCTCAGTTGTTTGGGGGGAAGTTCTATTTTGACAGTAGAAGGACAAAACTGCTGATACCCACAGCAGCAAGCCTGTGAGATGTGCAGTGAACAGCACATTTGTCATCAATCAAGCAATAGATTTAATGTTTAGATGCACCTACCAACCTTGCTTTGTATTAAATAAAAGGTCTTATCTCTTGGTGCTATTTCTTCTGACATAAATAAATGATGCTACATTAATCTCTGCACTCTATTCAGATTTTCATGTTCCCTTTAACATGCTTACTCTAACAGCCCTTCAATATTCACAATCAAGGGAAAGTGTTGCTGCTTTTCCTTAAAGGAAAGCTGGAATTCAGAAACAGCTCTGCAGCAGATGAATTCTTGTCTGATACTGTGACTGTAATAAAATCTCAGCCACTTTGCATGGCCTGGATCTCCTCAACAGCAACCCATAAATCCAGCTCCTCTTGAGATGTCCTGCTGGACTTAGCAGCAAGGTTAAGAACCAAAACTGGATCACAAAAACTGCTCAGCATTGTAAGCAACACCATCTGGTTGGGGGTCTCTGCACTCACCTGTGCATGAGGACTCAAACATGCTCAGGATCTCAAGGGATTGAGTAAGGGCACAAGAGTATTGCTAAAAATTATTATTGGACAAGGTGCTTATTCCCATCACTGGCAAATCTAAATTTGAACCAAAATCCCAAATGGAAATCTTTCCAGGTGTGAAATTATCTGCTCTCTTTCACTCCAAAAAAGAAAGCTATACTTTACATGATGATGCTTGCACCTCAATATAACTCCTACATAGAGGACTAATTTCATACTGGAACAGCTCTTTGGGGATGGGGGAAATGGATGTTAAACCTCTGGACAGGAAGAGTTTTCTAGGCTTCACTCCATTTGCCTCAGTTCATCTGTGAAAAGAAGTTAATAGCAACACGCTTCCAAGAAGCCTTGTGAAAATTACATTAAAGATGCTGTGGAAATCTGATAGCTCTGACCTGCAAGGGGCTTCCTAATGTGCCTGAAAAATAGTACAAATCTCACTTTATTACTGCTTGCAAAATGAAAGACTTGTCTAGAGGAGTCAGACTTCCCACAAATCGATCAGGAAGTGAAGGAAGTTTTCACTATTTATACAAATCTTAAATCTTGGATAGTTTTTGTTATTGACAGTACATGGACTGCATTCCACTGCAAGTAAGGCAGTGGGAACGAGCCTGTGTTGAGTATGTTTTCCATTTCTGGAATTCATTAGAGTCCTACCTGCTGAGCTGGGGATGCTTCAGCAGCAGGCAGGGGTGGGGCTGGGTGGGCAGGGAGCTCTCAGTGGCCCTGTGCCCACCTGTGCTGGCCCCAGCAGCAGCCCTGGTGCAGCAGCAGCAGCAGCAAGCACTCCCAGCCATCTGCAGTGAGACACAGGGCACCACAACATATTGACCACGTTCCAGAAATAGGCACAGGGGGAAAAACAGGATCTGCAGGAGACTGGCCAGTCACACCCTGGTTTTAAAGCTTTAGCAGAAATTTGGTTATTTCATCCTTGAGCACAAGCATGAAATGAACTCAGATCCTAGCACCCCCATCAGCAGCTCCAGGATTTCAGGCAGATGTCAGAACTCCACGACAGGCACTGGCAAGAGGCTGCACTTGTACAAATATGCCTGTGGACAGCTGTGGTGGGGAGACAGGAGCAGGTTAGGCAAAGGTGAGATTCAGCCTAGAGCATAAAGCAAAACTGTACCAGATGCTCTGAGCCAACTTGTCTCCAGTTTACATCCACAGTTTTGGCCTTTGCATCTGTTAGAAAATTAATTCTCAAACGTCTGTGGAATGTCTGCAAATGTCTGTGGAATCATTTGCTACAGATCACACCTAAATAAAATGTACTGCCCCATCTTAGCAAGTCTCAATTCAAAGCTGATTCACTTTCATTAAAGGTCCTTACTCCATTCCTGTGATGATCAGTATAATAATTTGTGGCCATTATTAATCACAGCCATATGGAACAGCGGATGGAGGGGAAAAAAGGCCACAACAGCCTGCAAGTGGATTTGCAGTAAATTGTTTTCTCACACAGAGATCCCCAAGATGTATTTCACAATGTTATGACAAACAAAACAAAGCCCTAAGTGAATTTAGCTTAAGCCAGGACAATTTCCTTCAAACTCCTGCCTCTCTCTGTCTCCCTCCTGACTCCTCACCCTTTTTTCCTCCTACAAAGTCCTGAATCCATTTCAGTTATTTCTATTTGCTGCCTGGTCCTGCAGCATCTCCACACTGAGGCAGCTCTGAACATATTCCAGCCTGGAGATGGCTGGTTCATTTAGCTCAGCTGCTCTGGGTAGCTCTGGCTACCCTGATGGAAAGCTGATTTACTTTGCAGTGTTTCTTTATACACTCTGCAGATGTTGTCACTTCATCCTTTGGCCCCTTTCCACACTGTTACTAAATAATTTAAAAATCTCACCACTAAAATCCTCCACTGACCCTAGTATTGATCCCAGTTTCTAATCCACAGCATAACTTTGCCTCTCACCACATGCTTTTTTCCTGAGCAGCTGCAGAGTTGTCAGAAGTGCTTATTGATGTGGTGTGACACCAGCATCCACAGAAGAGGAAAGAGCTCCAAGCAGAAACAGTTTGGCACACACTGAGCCCTCACCCCAAGAGCTCTTGGGATGATTTTGCTCAGTCAATAACTTGAACTTCCCTTTAACAGCCTAGATCTTTCTATACCAAACAAACAAACAAACAAACAAAAAAAGCCTTTTACATTAAGTTTAGCCAAAATTTGGGGAAACCAGCCCTCTCTCTGAGTTCTCCTCCTGCCTCACACTGGTGTCTGCCTTGCACTCATGCCTTATTCATGTTCACCATGTTCTCACACTGACATTTTGACTTCCAGCTGAGCCCAGCTGGGTAAATGGAGAGTGTTTTCCTTGCTGTAGTGTAGGTAAATGTGGATTGGAAACATCACATCCTAAAGCTGGTGATTCATCAAGGCATGCACAGACCTGGGCCCAGTTTTCTCCAGGCTGCATGGGTCCAAAGGATGCAACATCACTGTTATGTCATGAGATATTTTTAAGCTGTTTCTGCAATGTTTACAACCATATTTCAGACTATTTTTTTGCTTTCCAAATTTAGGGATGTAGTCACTGTGCATCACACAGTGCAAATACAGTGGCTAATGAGTGAAGTTCTTCATGCAGGTCTGACAAAAACTTATACCCTATACAGAATTCTGTTTCATGAAGTAATTATTGCACAAGGTCAGGTCTCTGAGAGAGAAACCTTTTTCATTAATTCTTTCTCACAGTGCTATTCAGAACCTGCCAAATCCAGCAGGAGCCCTCCCACTGATGGAAATGGGCTTTGGATAAAGTCCACAGTTACCATACTGGATATATTTGCTGAAGATTAATTTGAAAAATTCAGCAAATATTTAATTAATTATAATTATTTGTAGTAAGAGGAAAATGGCAATGCTCCTCCCACAGAAAGTATCAAGGTGTGACTGTATTATTTTCATTATTAATAACAGACACACAGCTGGGCTCTGAGGCAGCAATGCCAGCTTTACAGCTCTGCAGCACTTCAGGATACAACAGGTTTCATACAACACTTTGTCCAGGGCTGGGTTCAAGTCTGGTGATATCAGGCACAAACTCTGTTTATTATTTGGTGAGACATCCCCTCCTCCTGCCCTGCTCAGCTGGCACAGAGACTCCCAAGGCAACCAGCACTGACCCAGATGAGAAAAAGGGAAAGAGCATTTGAGAGCTGCAGAACTTGTGGGTGAATGAGGAAATTTCTCCATTCTCCGTGGAGAAATGTGTCACCAGTGTGTGCAGTCTTCAGAAACAGGAGGTTATAACTCCTGATCCCACACTGTTCCCAGAGTTCCATGATCTCTTCCCCAAGAGCTCAAACTGAGGGGCTCTAACAGCTGTAGGGCAAAGGCTCAAGCTGTTCTGGCAAGTGGCACTGGCAGCTCCTCAGGGAGGGTTTTGCAGCTAAAAGGGGACAGAATCAGCTCTGTGGAAGGTATTGCCTCCCCACACCCACACTCCCAGTCCTTTTTAGACACAGCAATAGGGATATTTTAACAGTTCAAAGAAAGACGAGAAGAAAGGAACAAAGGCTCTGTTCAGTGTTGTGGAGAAGGTCAGACTTCTGGTTCTAAAGTCTTTGCGAAAACAAAATGGGAAACAAACAGTTTCTCTCTTTTCTCCTTCCCCAGGGAGCCAAGTGCTCTGTTAGGTTATCCTTAGCCATTGTGATGAATTTTTTCATTTTCTGATGTAGTTGAAACTTAAAGAAAGAGTGGAAGAAATATGGAGCTGGAAGAGGCAACATTGCCAGAGGAGAAAGTAATAGCTCAGAAAGGAAATGGGCACTCCTTGCAAGCCTGCCAGAAGTTACCAAAAAAAAAATCTATTCCAGAGCTTGACTGCACAGGTCTAACACCACTTGCTAATACAAACATTTCAGTGCTTTACAAAAAGCTGAACATTTCTGTCTAGTCAAACAGCAATGGTCCCCACCAGCTGCATCTACAGCAGCCTCAGCTTCTGACATTAGAGAGCTAGAAAGAAATATTTTCCACATTTTTGAAATATCTTCAAGAAAGTCTTCTAAAAAGTAGCTCTATCTTCTCTTTATTGTACATGGTAGCTATTATCTCTAGGAGCAGCATTATTTATTTTATCAAAAACTGAAAAGTTACCTGTATTTTAGTGACTGGGAAGTGACTAAGTCCTGGAAATATTTAATACATCTAAAAACTGTTCAACTGTATTTCATCAGGCACCCAGTGCAGTACCTTAAGTGGATTCTTTCTATGGCTCTGGGATTGAGACCCTTTCAGCTATAACACAAAAATCTTTACAGTAATGACTTTTAAAACCAGGTTTTTCTACCCTAAAGAAGAGTCTTTGAGAAGGTTTTTCTTCTTGCTTTCTGTTAAAGGTTAGTTGCCCATCCTATTAATCAGAAAGCTAAAAACACTCAACATCTATGGTGATGCAAGTGTCTTCTCAAAGTTTATTGCTTTCAATTTGTCTGCTCAAGGAGGGAGAGAATTCCCTTTGCCCTGCACAGAGCAAACATAGATCACCCAGACTGTAAAACAAAATATGAAGATCCAAAGCTCAGCTTTTCTTCAATGCTCATTAATTTTTGACTGGTTAGAAGGTCACCTGAGATTGAGTCTCAATGTGATTTTAGACCTTTATTAGAAAATATTTCAGAGTTAAAGTTAAGCAGAGAAGCTGAGAAGAGTCAGAGAAGTGATTGCAAAACACCTTTGAGGATATATACCTTGGAGAAGAAACCACCTTTTCCTGTAATGGCAGACTGCTACCCCAGTGGGACTGAACTTTGTCGAGCTCAGAATTATGGTAATATATGCACTTTTTAAAAACTCTGGGAATAAGTTTGACTCAACACTGCAAAGCAAGAAGTCTCTGCTGCTGTATGTTTGAATAGCATTCAGTACAGCGGGGTCCCCAGTGTCCCATCCAGACAAATGATAGAAGACAAAGGCTTCCCTAGAAATACCAAAGCAGCACGGGGACTCTGCCACACACCTCAGGCTGTCACAACTAAATCAGAGCAGGTTCTGCTCCCAGCAGAATGGGAGGGAGTCAGCTGTTGCATCATTTTCAGCCTCCCCAAATTCCACTGCAGGAACAGACAGTTGTTACCTGCTGTGAGTCTAAAAGGGGTTTTGAGTGCAGGCTGAAGCAACCTCTAAATTTATAAGTAGAAGCTTTGACTCTGGTGTCACCTCACCATCCCATTGCAAGTGGTGGGATAGCAGCAGCTGACCTCCCGTGGCAAAAATGACTGGAGGACCTCTCAGATCTGTCCCAGCCCTATTATTTAAGAATCTATTTCATCTCTTTCAAGTGCTAATGCATGTAAAGACAGATGAAGATGAATAAATCCAAGCTCTAGTTTAATAATTTGGGAGTCTACTGGTGGAGTGAGTGGTACACCTTCTCAGCAGTGAAAGGGTATAGCCAAAAGACAACACAGGTGCCTTCTTTCTTCTCCTTTAATCCATTTTCAGACATTCAGTTTCCCCAGCTGCTGATACTGTAAAAATGTTGCTTGGCAACATGGTAACAGGGGAAAAAAAATCTTCAAAAACATTAGGAGTTTTTGTCCTTAGAAATGTACTAGTTCAGCACATCCAGCCTCCTACAGATCCATTTTAGAGGAAGAAGCACAATGATTTCCCCTCCATGAACTAGTTCCAGCAGCTTTTAAAGCCAAGCAGTCAAAATGGGATGGGGCAGGGAGGCCCTCAGATGCTGAAGGGGTGGGACAGTCCCTGACATGGGAGCTGCAGGCATTGTCATGAATACCCATTTTCATTCCCCTGTTTAATACTGAGCACTCATCTGACATCTCAGACAAGACATCTGCAGACCAGGTATTGTCTTAATGGCACCTGAAGAGGTTTCATCTTTACATCTCCCTCCAAAGGATATTGCCATAATGCCCTAGGGTGCAGTGATTAGCTCCACCTCCTCTTTTCCACTCCCAATTACCTCACTAACAGTAATGAAGTGGAGCCATGCCCAATCTGCTTCCAAAAGTGGCAATACCCAGGTAGAGAAAGGGCCAGGCTGCTGAAGACCTGGCAAACCCAAGGACTGAACTTTTTCAAGAGAAGTCATTGAATCAATGACACTTTAATGCTGACCTCCTGAGAGCAGCCACACAAGGGACTATCAGCTAATTACTGCCACTGGTACCCACTGGAATCAACATTCCTAGAAGATATTATACTGTAAAGACCATGGAAAATAGTTTTAAAGTTCATGGCTTTCCTCCTGCTACTCTTGCACTGGAATCTGTTATTGCACTGCACTTTTGATGTCCACAGAGCTGTGTCTGGTTCATACTGCCAAAGCCTGGTTACAAACATTTATCATCTGTAAGCCCAAACACAGCTTTACATCAAGAGGAAATGTTCTGCCTTGTACGAGGCAAGAAGTAAGTGATGAAAGTTCTTGCAGACACAAAACAAGTACCAATATTTTTAAAGCAAGATCCCAGAAGATATCTATCTTTATTTAGCTGGAGGTAAACAGCAGAGTTGTTGTGATGGCAGCACAGACTTTTCAGCACCGTGTGGCCCCATCTCTGTGGTTATTAATGCAGAGATAAGAACTCTAGATGATGGGTCTCATAAAATCAGTGTCAAAATGTCTGTCAAGTTCTGAGTTGTGCCTGCTGAGCCCCACAGCTACCTAAAAATGAGGAAATACATTAGAAAGAACGGATTGCAAAAGTGGGAGATTCTAGAGTAAATATCATAAATGCCTATAAATGGGAATAAAACACTGAATTAATGCATATCTTTTTCTGATTAGAGAGTTATGTAGATCAGGAGCAAGCAGCTCCCCTGAAATGAAAAGCCATTGAAAAGCAGCAAAGAATCTGACCAAATCAATCTAGACTTGGGAAGTCTGAGCACTGTGTGGGGAAGGGAACATTGCTCTGAAAGACTGCTGGTAGTCTGCTAACTCAAACTCCTGCTGCAATGCCAATTTAATTAACACACTTAACTGCTCCGAGATCTCCAGGATTGCTCACTGGATTGGCAGCCTTTCCTCACTGCTAATTGTGTTAACTCGCAGTGAACGAGAGCGAGATGAATGAGTTCAGTAGCGCCATCCTTTCCTGCTGAAGGAGGAGGCCACACTAAGTAATTTGACTCTGATATACTGTCTTGTTTTTGCACGTTTAGGCCGTGTGAATAAACACGGGAGAGCTCCTGCAAGCCAGTGAAGGGGATGGCAGCAGAACCGACTCCTGCGCTGGCTGCTCAGGGCACAGGGACTTGGCAGCGCTGGGTGGCACAGCCACCCAACACAGCAGAGCTCGTTTCACCTCCAAATCCCCCCCAGCCAGCGCCATGCCCGTGTCTGGACAAGATCCTGGTGTGTAAACACTCCCCAGAGGCTCTGATTAAACAAAGTCTCCCTGCCCTGCAAACGCTTTTCTTGTTTGAGCGGCACCTCCTGACAGAAGGGGACAGAAATGCCAATATTGCTGCTATGGCCAGAGCCTGAGGTTAAAGCACAGAAAACACGGTGCTTAAGGGATGACAAGGCTCCTCCCAAAGAGCCCGAGACTCCCAGATTAGCTCATCTGTTTATTCGAGGCTGCAGCATCCAGAAGGGAGACAATCAGCGGGATAAAAAGGCACTGAATGTTTTGGGTCCTTGGAGTCCTGCTGCTTTGAGAAGAGGCCTCCAGCTATGCCAAGGGACAAGCCTGCAGGTTTTTTGACTGTGGAGAATTCGAGTTTGGAATTGAGGGCAGCCTTAGGGCTCCTCTGCAAGCACAGTCTAAATATAAACCTGCACCCATGAATTCACTGGAAGCTTCAATGCTGGTTTCAACTTTAAATGTCAATGCAAGATTAAATCTTAAATTCAGCACTGATAGCTTACACCTCCTGAAGATACACATCTAGAGGCATCCAATTCCTTCAATTAAATTCCAGCGGTAATCAACTCCTGGACTTTTGCATGAGGGGCAAAGGAGAGCTAAAGGCTGCCACAAAGGTATTGCCCCCTTCATGTCACTGGCACCCTGAGGCATTCCCCACTTCTCAGAGACAGTGGGTTTCCCCATTTCCCTGGTGAAAATGTCTCCTACTGTGAGATTGCCTCAGACCCAGGGAAGTCCAATCACTATTTAACAAAGAAACTGAAGTATGGATCCACTATAAAAATATTTTCAGCAGATCCATCCCCCCTACTTTCAGTATCTTTTTTGAAAATATTGGTATAGTAAGCCTGGGGTTTAATCCCAGAGTGAACGACAAATTAACATTTCGGTACAAAACAGAAAGCTCTTACTCAAGTCAAATTCAGGACTTTTCCTGTGAACTCTGTAAGACCCTTGCACATGTGGTGCTTTTAATCTAGCCAACTCTAAAGAATATTTTTTGGGTTCCTCATGCATTCAGAGAGGAAAAAGCATCACTAAGCATTTAGGAGAGGCATTTAGGAGAGGACCAAACCAGGACAATCCACCAGTGCCCAAGGAGGAGCTGTTTTCTCCCTGACAGAACATTAACTCAAACCAACTCTGCAGCAAAGCAACACTAGAACAGGGAGGGGGAATGCAGTAGAAATTAAGATATTTCTAATTCCTATATAGCAGCATATGTTTATAATTACTTCCTCTTGACCAGTGACACCTATGGGTGTCAGCTGCATTATCTGGGAACAAGAATAACATAAATGTGATTGAGATCTGACTTGATCTGTACAGCTTACAGTACCATTCTAATGTTTGCATTATGACAGAGAAAGTCTGAGCTGAAATCATCAGGCAAAGTGGTCTGGGCTTAAGAGCTCTACTCTTCAGTAGAGAAACCACATTTAAAAACCCAGTTCCAAAAAACTCAAATTTTCTGCTTTTTATTCCCTGTAGGAATTAGCTGATGAAATTACTCAGTGTTCTATTCTTCAGTTATTAGGCTGACTGAATGAGAAATAATTCCTTTTTGTTTCTTCCTCTTTTCATAATGTAAAGCTTGGCAGAGTTATAGGAACTTAAGCACAAAAATGAACAAGGCACTTGGATGTTCCAGATGAGGGAAAGAGCCATGCAGAGACACAGACTCAAAGTTGTTCTAAATGTGGATTTTGCAATTTGTACTTCCCCAGTTATACACATGCAACTCTTGTTGTATTGTGGTCACCTGTAGCAGAGCAAATTTGGCCTATTAAAGCAACTTGTGATACTTTTTTTTAGGAGGGCTGAATTTATATATTATTAAAAATTAAAACTTCAGATTATTACAAACATTTAACTCAGTCTTTCTTCCTTATTATCCACTGCTCACTCCTTACAATGCATTTCTTGCATGTCAACCCTCCAATTGTGCCAGTGTTGCTGAAGGAATTCCACAGATTAGGAAGGAATGGAAAATATAACACCAGCTCCATGGCCCCAAGGCTGCCAGAGTTACAGAAGCATTTGAGCAACACACTCAGGCACGTGGGATTCTCAGGGTTCTGCACAGGGCCTGGAGCTGGATTTGAATGATCCCTGTAGGTCCTTTCCAGCTCAGGATATTTGTGATTTTTTTTTTCCCCCTTAAAGGAGTTATATTCCTTTTTCTGGTTCCCAGTGGTGCTGCTCAAGCATTTGTCACACCTGGACTCCCAGAATGGATTCCCAGCTAAACACTGATGTGGCAAGAGAAAACCATGCAAGGGATAATGCTTGGGATGTGTCATCTGAAAAATCCATTCTTATCAGAGGGCTTGCATTCATATCTCTGATGCAAGATCACTTCCAAGAGCTCTGGAATTATTTGGAGTTAGTCACCTACTCAGACTTAGAAACACTATGTGTACCCAATTATCCTCATTCACATCCCATTTTTACTAGAAAGCTTTGACCTTAGAACACTATTTTTTCTCATTACTAGCTGCAATTTTTTTTTTATTCCCCTTCTTTAGATAGAAAACTCACATTGCAAAGTCTCACCACTTGAAAATGTACAGGTAGCAGAGAAATCAACTTAGGCATCTATTTTGAAGCTATGAAAGATGATTGCTCTACCTCATGATAGCCTGGGCATAATACATGAT
This sequence comes from Dicaeum eximium, assembly GCA_013396995.1. Lineage (NCBI taxonomy): Eukaryota > Metazoa > Chordata > Aves > Passeriformes > Dicaeidae > Dicaeum > Dicaeum eximium. The sequence continues at coordinate 398,913 of VWZP01009193.1, forward strand.
ATACAACTAAATATTTTTCTGAAGAAGGAAAAAAAGCCCAAAAATGAATCAGGGACTGCTTTGAGGCTACTGTATTAAGCACATCTTCTTTTACATCCTAGCCATCAATAGAATCTCCCATCAATTTCAGTCCTATAAATGGATGCTATTAAAACATTTATAAAACATTTATAACAGGATATATTCCACACAAACAACTGCAAAAATAGTGGTCTGTGTTTAAAAGTTTACATACTCTGTTGAGCAGACAAAATACGGAGTGGTGACTAACCTATATGCTTAATGACACATATCATCCAATCATCAAAATATTCATTTTCCTGGGCTCATCTGAATAAACCAAGGAAATCTCTGTGCTGCCATCTGCTTTGATTCTTATTTTGCTGCTGCTGTTCAACCATGGCACACAAATAGAAACAGTCCAAGTGTAGCACAGAAGTCTTGATGCAGTTTCATAAATATTTCACAATAAGGTACACAAGAAAAATATCCCATGTAGTGTCAGAGTATAAATTATGGCAGGTGGTCAGCTCGAGCTCCTTTTCTGTCATTAAGGGGTTGGGAAACCCTCTATTTGCTGGGGCAGGGCTTCACAGCACGAGGGGAGAAGTAGGAAAAACAAAAGGAAACTTGTTAGAGGACAAAATTGCAAAATCATTGTAAACAGTTGTCATTCGAAAAGCTTTTTGAGCGCATTTCCTTTTATTTACTACCTATCCTGCAGCACAAGTTTCCTCTGGGAAGCTCTAGGGCATTTATATCACCTACCTAACCCCACAGCCCACATGAAACCTGGCAGAGATCAGTCTCCAACCTCCACAGAAGGGCATGGAAAAACTTTGCCAAATAACACCAAGTGGAAAAAATGCTTCCAGGAGTTCTGAGAAAACATTTATGCAAAGCAAGAATCCAGAAACCCTGTGTCTGCTAATGCCCCAGTGACAAGCAACAGATTATAGCTGCAGGTAAAACCTCCTTGCCATTGCTGGTGGCAGCAGCCAGGGCCCAGTTCAAATAGCCAGAGGCACTCTTCAAATGAACGATGCCACCAAGCTGAACCTGAGGAGGATTCTGGAGAATGCTGGATTATTTTCCAAGTACCCTGCATGAGGTGAAGCACCCCATCTTTCAAAGAAGGGAATCCAGGTCCAAAATGTGCAAAGCCCAGGAAAAGAGTTGGTAGAGCATAAACTTGAGACAAGATATTTGTCATATTGGCATGTCCCAGCTCCCCAGCAGTAATTCTGACTTTCCATTTCCCAGGTTAAGCACATCAGTCCCTCCAGAGCCATCGACTGAGCCCCCACAGCTCAAGCACAGGGGGTAGCCCAGAACAGTGCTCAGGCAGCTCCTCTGCACAAACTCAAAGCAACAAATTTGCCTGGAGAATCCACTGCCTACCCCAGTAACACCAACTCCACCTCTGTTAGTCAGAAAGCATTGAAGAAAAAAGTGACACGTAGGAAAGAGCCCTTTTAAGCTGTCCATTCCTTGTCATCCCTCAAGAATTCCACTCTGTGGCATCACCTGCAAACCCAGCACCAGAAACCTCAGTGGAAAGATCCCAGCCAGAGCTCTAGGAAGCAAGACCTGTTCAAAGTTGGCTGCTCTTCTCCAGCTTCTCATTTCTGAGCTTGACTCCACTAATGAAATAACTTTTCAGCTGGGTCTGATTTGTGCCAGCTTGAAGAGTTACAAGGAGAGTTTTGTATCAGGCAGCGCCATAACAGCGTTGTCAAAGATTTTTTGTGACAGAAGTGCACATTTCTTATGTGATTTCTTGTTTTAATAAACTGCAATAAAGAGTAGTGAGTCTCATAAATTGCATCCACATGACACAAGGAGATTACAGCAGGTCTGGGATCTCTACCAGCTCAGGACATCCCTGGAGGAACTGTGCTCTCCTCAACCACTCTCCTCTGATCAGCAGAATAGAACAACGGATTTATTGTCCAATGATGCAACTTAAAATGAAAATGTGCTTTTTCAATATTCACAAACTGCCTTAAAAGTTTCATTTCAGTTTTGAAAATTTTTCCCCAGAATGACAAAAACCAGGCTTTGAGCCAAAGAGCAAAGCTCTTAACATAAAACCTCAATAAAAAACAAAGACTATCTGTTTCACCTCTCCAAGGTATTTCCAGCATTCCCCAGAAAGGCCTTGCTGTGGCTATTATCTGACTAGTTACACTGTAGTTTTAGAGACTCATTACAGTGCTCTACAATTATTGCCAACTCATCCTAAATTACCAGCTTCTCCAGGCCTGGGTGATGCAAACAGCACTTAAGAACAAAGAGATGACAGTGTCAAGCTAATGCAAGACCATAACTTCTCAGTCTGTGAAACCACAGCCAAATGTGTGATCACTCCCCAGCACCAGCCTCCCCAGGTCACTCTGTTCATGCAGGAGGAGGATGAATCAGGGGTCTTGGATGGGTGTGGCTGGAGGCTCTGAGCTGACACTAAACGATTCAGAGCAGCAGTATTAATGTAAAAATATCCCTCAGTCCTCCTGCCAATGCTTGTTCACATCCCAAGCCCTCCCCTCAAAACAAGTCACCTGCAGCGTTCCTGGCAGCTGACAAGGGAGCTGCAGGTGAAATTTTGGGCAAGGGGAATTCAAAGATAAAATTAAGTGTTCTTTTTGTAACAAAAAAAAAAAAAAACACCTAAGATGGGTCATGCTGTGCTACTGTTGGAGCTCAAGTGATATGGAATAAAACAACCAGTGCAGATGACTGAAACAAAGCAGGAGAATTAAATCCTACAGAATAGCCTGATCCTCTGGGTTCATCAACATCAGCTACAGGGCTAAAACCATCCCTCCAAAACATCTCCAGCCACCTCCTCTGCCACACAACCACCCCATCCCCAGGATTAGGTACCTCTGAGCTCAGGATCTCTTGCAGAAGAAGGGAAGAGAAGCTCCAGAGCAGGAGGTCACTGCAAACCCAGCTGCCTCCAGCACTGCCAGGTACCAACACCAGATACAAACCCAGCACCACTGCAGTCACACAACAGCTCAGAAACAGCTTTAAACTCTCTCCAGTTCCTCAGATAGCCTTTAAACTTCAAGCTCACCCAACAGGCAAAGCATCCAAGTCCCTACTTCCACACCTGAGCATTCCTCAGGCACAGCTCTGCTGCCCAGTCCTCCCCAGAGAGCCCCCTGAGGGGCCTCAAAACCACTCCAACATATTTATTTGAGAGAACTGATGAGTGGAGGGCTTGGTTAAGGTTGTATCACCTCAGGATAACCAACACCATCAGGCTCACTCTCATTTATAAACCCCCTTGTGTCCTACATTGCAGGTCCATGCATGGCTGGCCTCATCCCTCCCAAAGTGGGGATCAGCAGTGGGTCAGAACCACAGGTCACAGAAGCCCAGGAAAATTGGAGCAGCCACAACTCTACTCTCATCTGCCCTGGAGCTTTATAAGCCTTCCTCAACCCCCTCCCTTTCCCCACCCGTGCTGGGTTAAGGACAACAAGCCCTTCCCTCAACCCTCTGTGCTGGGCTCACATCCATCCCATCCCACAGACGCTTCCTGCCCGCTGGAGAAGGAGCCTGCTCTGCCAGGCAGGATGGGATGTGGCAGCTTCTCATCTTGCTGTCCTGCCTTGTCACCTCAGAGATCTCTCTGGTGACCCAATGGGCAAAGCAATCTCAGGTCCAGCAGACTGGAAATATAAAACCCTTGGAAAACACAATACACATTTTATTTTCAATGCAGTTACAAAGGACACCAAAGCCATGATAACTTCTGGTATCTCAGCTCCATGGCCATTCTTCCAAGGCAGAGCTGTCTCCAGCACACACAAAGGTGGTGGCTGCTAATCATGGTTTCCCCTCTCTGCAGCCCAGGAGGGGAGGTTAAACACCAGCAGGACCTTATCTGTAGCCAAGCAGCCATTTTGGGTCTCTGTGCAGGGTGTCAGCAGCAGGGTGATGAATAAGGGAGTGTTTCTCCTTGGCAAGGCTTTCCATCATGTTAAATGAAGGCTTGGCAGCTTTGCTGTGTGGAGCCTGCCCTGCACGTTGACTCCACGTTCAGGGTTATGGGTCCATGTGGGCAGCAGCAAAAACAACGGCCCAAGGACCCAGAGAAAGGAGAGCAGAAAGTTCAGAGAAAGGTAGGGAGATTTGCTGAGTGTAATTAGCAGGAAAAAATTAGGGGAAAAGGGTCGAATTCTCAATTTGTGACCTTCGCTGCTGCTATACTTCTCTCTCTTCTTATCATCTCACATGTGACAGGAAGCAAATTGTTGGGTGTATTTATTGTCTGAGTGTATTTGATACAGACAACCACCCTCACAGCTCCACTGTGTCTGTTCTGCTCCAGGTTTAGGGGGAAACACCCAGGGTAGAGGGTATTACCCAGCCTAGGGAGGTGTTTGTGCCCCTTGGAAGGCACACAGCATGCCAGGGTGGGGCAGCTTCTTGAGAAAGGACTGAAGAGCAAAATATGTGCACCCAGAAATTGGCTGAGCTGCTGGACTAAGAGCCAGCAAAGGGACTTGGCTGCTCTGTGGGTGCATGGTGGGAGAGGAACATGGGTTACTGAACCATTGATTTCATAAGCTAATGGCTCCAGTGTGCACTCTAATAAATGCTGGCTTTTACTTTTTAAAGCCTGATGAGAGTTCTGATGTCTTCACAATTATTAAAATGTTTAAACAGCTCCCCCCAAAAATCCCTGAAGCTTTATCTAAGAGTCCCATTATATTCCTTCTTTCCCCAAGTCCCTATCCCAACTTCCCACCTTGGTTGGCACTGCCTCCCTCTCCATTTGCCCTTCTGCTCTGGTTCTGTCCTTACCACCAGCAGCTTTGGTGAACCAGCACAAGCACAGTAGGTACAGCTTGCTTCAGCTTTGGGAAATGGTATTCCATTTCTTATTTTACCTTCCCCTCAATCCAAGTGTTGCAGAAGTTCTCATCAAACCCTGTTACCCTCCTTGCTGCTCTCCTGACACTCTCTAAACACCAGTCAGGCAGCCCTGGCTCAGGGGGGGTTACAGATAAACCTGTGGGGTGACACAGCACAACCTACCCACGAAAAGGGTGGAATAACATTTTTATTTGCAAATAATCTTTATCAGAAGACTCCTCGAGGCCATGTGCAACACAGGTTTCCTGCAGCCCTTCAGGGATAGAGCCGAGGGCAGCCTGAGCTGTGTGTGGGCACAGGGATCCACTGCCAGGCACGACAACTGCTCCTCCTTCCAGGAATGTGCCTTTTGTGGTCCCCAGCTCGTGAAGGGTTCTGCACGAAGATGAGCACACAATTCATCCTAAATGTAGAAATCACACCTACAGGGGGGATAAATAGCTTTCTGACAAGTAGACAGAAGCTAATTGAAGACTTTCACTAAAATTGCACGGTAGCAAAAGGTAAAAGTTTAATGCTAAAGCAGCTATAAGTAATAGAGGAGAGAGATAAGTGTTGGCTCTGCTTGTTGCATAGACTATGTTTGTTCCAAGAAAAGTTAAGCAAAAAGCCCACCTCCCAGAGAAGAATATTAATATCTGTTAACTTTTATTCCCACTGCTAATATGCATATGTGTCATTGAATTCTGGCATCATTCCTCCCTTTTAAAAATATTTAGATGATGTCTTAACTTTTCTAAATTCCTTCATGAGGGAAGAATGGATAAGATACAATGCTGCTGAGCTGTGTTACTCAGATATTCTTTTTATTATTCATTACATAAAGCTGTTGAACCAGGAAGTTGATTGTTATTCTATGGGAACAGAGACAGTTTGGACAGAGCTAGATTGGTACCACCAGAAACAGAACAAGACCAAAGCAAAAGGAAAAATCTGTAGCAGCAAAACAAAGACAAGCTTTTGCTAGGTCAGCTCCTGCGCATTGCCTTAGGGAAAATAGATGCCTCTGTTGATTTTGCAACTTTTATTCCTCAGCTCAGGAGGAGGCAATTGGGAGGAAATTACGGATGGTTTTGCTTGGAGGAAGTTTAATTTTCGAACTGCTCTGCCCACATGAGCTTTGCACAGAAGGTCTCTCAGGGCCCCCTTCTGTTTCTCCTGTGCTGGGGGGAGCTCCTCAGGATGGGGTGGTGGAGGATAATCAGGCAAACAAGCTCACTCCTCATGTCTCAGGATAGGAGGAGATTCCAAGCCTGAATGAACTATTTCAGTTCATTATTTGGCCAGACTCAGTGAAATTAATTCTTTTTTCAACTTTGTATTTGTTCATTCCTCTTTTCCACAGCAATTTAATTTAAAAGAAAAAAAAGGCATTCATAATTCTCGCTGCTGCTTGGTGATCAATACAGAAGTGTCAGAGAGGTGTCTGGCAAGATGTGTCTGAATCCTGCAGAGTATTTGCTGTGCTGTACTCAGAATTACACAGCAGTGCTGTGTCCTGCACAGGAGAACATTCCCATTACCACAGGAAGGGAGAGGTGCTGACAATCTCCAAGTGTCAGGAGCACAGGGGCGTGCACATGAAGAACTCACAGACCCTCAGCACTGAGTGTTTGCTCCTCAGTGGCAGTTTTTTGGTCTTCAAAGAGTTCTCACTGGGTTCCCCACTGGTAAACTCCACTGTGCCCTGGCCAAGTTTTATCAGGCACTGCCAGATGGTATTTTTTCAAGAAAGGTACTCTGACTGCCTGGGGAATGGGAAATACCATCACTGACCTCTTGCACAGCATAACTCAGCATTACAGTTTGTGGCTGGTCTAGGATCATTAGACAAAAATTCTTGATCTATTATTAGCAGAGCATTTCAAAATGCTTAGCAGTCCTGAGAAACCTTTTCAAAATGTCTCTTCTTTTTACATATCACACAAGTTTCTGGCAAGGGAGAGAGAATAGTCCCTGATAAAACTGCAGAGGAACAGGACACTGCTGTAGGAGTAAGAGCTGTTTGTGTGTATTCCTTCCTCTGGGTTTTTGTCCATATGTTCACTGCTTAAATGTGAATTGGTGGCTCGTGTGCAGTGTTTCTTTGGGGGATCTGCCAATGCAGAAATGAAATGGGTGTTCTGCCTGGCCAGCAGCAATTCCTGTCCCCTCTGCCTCCTGTCTTCACAGCCTGCAAGTCACTCTTCATTTCTGCCAGTTGTACAGAAATTGCTTGTCCTGCATGATGGGTTTGTTCCTCTCTCTGTGGCCTGTCCCACGGCTGGGCAGCCCCTGGAGAGTCAGGTTTGCACAGCACTGTTTGGGGTTTCCTGACAATAAGAAAATGAAAAACAAATGAACAAAACCCCCCCCCCCCCACAAACAACAAAAAACTCTCACAGACCAGGTGGCTGGAGAAGGCAGAAGGGCAGCTGGTTTTGAGATTTGCAGCTGAGCAGTTTGTGAGGCTGTGCCAGCCCCAGAGGGACCCTGCACACCAGGCTGGAGGCACCAGCCAGTGCAGCGGGGTGAGGACAGCAGAAATCCCACAGTGAGGAGCTCAGGAACCAGCCAGGGAGAGAGGAAGGAATGTAAGTAGCTGGGAGAGCTTTGTTTTCCCAGCAAAGCCAGCAGTTTGCAGTGTCCGTGCTCCAGGCTGGCACCGTGTGCGTGGTCAGCAGAGAAGCGAGTCTCAGCTCTGAGCCCTGGCACTTGGCACAGAGCTCAATGTGGATTTCCAGCTCCCTCGTGGCTCAGGGGGTCCAGCACAAGCTCTGGATAAGATTATGAAGGATCCTGCAGACCTAACTTTTATAACATGGCAGGATTATTCGATTTAGGATATGTAAGGGAAAACCATGCAAAAAGCTGTGCATGGGATGGGTCAGGCAGCAGAGCTCTGCTGGGACCTCAGGGGACACTGGCTGCCAGAACAAAGGAGCTCTCACACTGGCCAGGCTTGTCTAGCCCTCTTCTGCCAAAGGAAAGGTAGCAGAGTCTTGTTCCCTCTTTGTGTTTCCTTCCTTTGCACGTCTCTGCCTTTAAAATGTAACTTGGACATCACAGAAGCAGAATAGACATTCAGTTTTGCTCTACACCACAGCCTGGAGAAAAATTGGTGTTACATCAGAATTCATCTAGAGCACTACCAGTGATGAGAGGCCTTCAATTTTCAGGTCTAATCAAAATATGAATTTTTGCAGAACTTTGGGTGCTGTCTCTTTGGTCTTTTCAGAAACCTCCATGCAGCCACTGCCTACTCTCAGTATCAGAAAGTGTTGAAATCATTCCAGTAAAACGAGAAGTCTCCTAAAAAATTCTACTGTGCCTTGAAACTATATCAACTGTGATAAATGCTGAAAATGTTTGGTTCTTTCCCCACCACTTTTCATTTTTATGCTCTCCTCACTCCAAGTGGCCCAAGGAAGAAAGCTGTGAAGTTTTCGTTCCTCGAGGTGAAAGGGAAATCCAGTGGCAAAGGCTGTGCCTGAAGTGTGTCCAACTAAGCAGACTTCAGCTAATCAGTGAGATTATTTTGAAGTGCTTATCCAAATTGAATCTGGAAACTTTTATGTGGTTTTAGCACATTCCCAAAGCCTCACATTACAATGACACAAACATGACACAGTGCATCCTGTTGCTGTCTCTCTGCTTGATTGATGATTAAAAGAAAGCATCAAAGCTCCATGGCAGGTTTTGAATGTTGATTTCTGCAGAAACTTCAAAAAAATTTCAAAGTTTAGGGGAAAAAAACCCTTGGAAAAGCCTGTTCATTGATATGTTCCCTAAAATGTTTTTTTTTCCTATTTTATTTTGGTTCTTTTACCCCAGCAATGGCCATAGTGAGAGCAGCTTGGGCAGACCAGAACTGGGAAGGTGGAGAAATGTTATTTTATTTGCATAGGATGCAATCCCTGTCCTGCTGCAGTCAGCAGCTCTGTTGAAGTTGATTGCCTCCAAAATTAAATTTAAGCCCAGGAACTCTGGGAATGTGTGTTCCATGTCCTAGCTGGGAGGAAACAGCACAGGGTGGGTGGACAAGGAGGGGCTGCTTTGCTTTGTAATAAACAGCAGCTAAAGGAGAACATCAGTGGCCTCCAGGGGCTCAAGGACAAGGGGGTGACACAGGGCCAGGGGCTGCTGGCTGTCACTGGGGGCTTCTGGGCCAGGCTGGGAGCGGGGATGAGGGAGAGGAGAAACCAGCAGGGCTTGGTGCCCATCACCTCCTCATTCTCCATCTCATTTCTCCTTATTCATTTGTGTCGTTACTGTGTTCTTTTGTCCTCCATGCTAATTTGTTATTCTATTATCTATGGAGGTGGCATCACAACACAATTACGGAAAAGAAATCAACATTCCCAACCTGCTTGGCTGTACTTGCTCTGTTGAAAATGTCTTTTGAAAATCTGTATTTAATTAAAATGGAACATTAGGACGCTCTTTTGGAAGGTTGCACAACTGTTCTGTTCTCCTATCCACTGAACTGTTTATTGATCTTTTCAGATTGCCTGCATTTGTAGCAATTTTTGATGCATTATGTTTTGTGCTTATGTCAAAATTAAAATAACAATGGATGGACATAAAGAGAAAAAAACCCCATATTTTCTTATTTTTCTCTGAAAAGTAACAGGTATTTACAAACTGCAGTCTTTTTATTTTTATCAGAATAAGAAAGGAAATTTCCTGGCCACAAAGAACAATAAATTGACCTTTGATATTTCTTTTTCCCAGAGATTAATTTGTCCTGTTTAATTATGAGATTAGTATTCTTTATTGTGACATTATCTTTTTTTTTTCTTTTCAGACCTGTTCTACCTTCATGCCATGGAAATGACTGATTGAATTGATTCCCTCTGCACCAAATAAATGCTACTCCCACTCCACGGGCATTATTTGTGCTGGAAATAATTGTTGGAAATTTTTGAAAAGCTGCATTCAAACCAGGACCATACCTGACTATTTGAGAACACAAACCCAGGATCTTAAACTAATTCATGAGCATGCACTGATCTGGGGTTTTCTTTCCCTTTTTTCACAGCCAGTGAGCAGACAGCCCTGCAATAGATAAAAATATCAACTTTTGGGTCAGGGGAGGACTTGATAGTTCCTCCATTTCCTGGTGTAAATGTGGGATTGGTGCAATTTTGCTGCTGCTCCTGCTCTGGGTCAGCTCAGGCTCCTCACACCAACCCAGTGATGTCTCACAGGGTGACCCAGGGGAAATTTTCTTTAATGGGACGAGCCAGGGGATGAGCTCTGCTCACAGCCATCCCAGCACCCTGACACTGAGACTCTCTGTTCTTTCCTCAATCACTCATGTTTTTTATAGCCATCCTCACAGCAGATTCCATAGGAAGTTCAGGGCACCAAGCCAAGGCTATTAAATGCAAATACAGCAGTGTTTCTTTTCCACTGCTGCCTAATTGCCTTTGCCCCTGAGAAGGCAGCTGATGTGAGGAGGGACCCTCTACCAGGAAATAAACTGGGTGTAAATCTAGGCTAATAAACTTTTTCAGAGACCTCAATTCATAGCACAACGCAGCAAAAGAAAGAGTTGATCCAAGAGTTAGGAGCTCAGCTAATACTTGCCCTTCCTGGAAATGAGCATACTGGGTTAATCTGCTCCTGTATGGGTTTTAATTAAGAGCAACAACATCAGAGGGAAAAATCTACATATTTACTGATATAAATCTAGAATGGGGAGAGATTGTGCCCCCCAGTGGGGCTATTCAGTGATAAAACACACGGTGCTGGCAACCAGGAGAGGCCTTTGCAGCTCTGCAGCCCTGGGCTGCTTCTCTCTGCCCACTGGGTCCTGCTGGGGTGGGGTGGAGGGGCCTGGGGAGAAGTCCTCAGCAAACCCTGCTCCCACTGCCAAAGATCACAGAATGAACAGGATTGGAAGGGGTCCTAAATCTCATCTCATTCCAACCCCCCTGCCATGGGCAGGGGCACCTTCCACTGGAACAGGCTGCTCCAAGCCCCATCCTACCTTGACCTTGGACACTTCCAGTGCCTAAGTTGCTTGCTGAGTAAACAAAGCCAAGTGAGATTTGTGCCTTGAACCCCAAGAAACAAATAAAGACCATGAATCTGAAAATATTTCTGTGCAGGAGGAGTAACTACCAAAGGGAGACAGTCCTCTGAGCTCAGGTGCTCCTTACACATCTCTCTCTGCTCCACCATGGACTCATCAGTGAGTGTCAGTGAAATATTCAACTTGAGGCAGAGAGAAGTTTCCAATAAACAACTTAAAGGTCATTTATTTCTCAGTAAATCTAGGCTTTTAAATAAAAAATATGTATAAATAAGTCTCTGCAGCAACATACAGCTACCAGCTATAAAAATAAATAAACAGCCAAGGGCATGAGGAGCATTGCTCTCTGACATTCTGTCACTTCTCAGTGGTGCTTGCTACTTCACCTTCAGACCTTCTTTTCCTCTTTGAATTCTGTTTGATTTTCTCTGCAAACTGTGTTTGACATTTTGCATGATGGATGTACTATGAAAAAAACATTTCATTGTCTTAAGGTATTCTAGAAAGCCTGTTTCAGTTATTTTTTAATTCATATATACATGCAGTTGCATGGTGAGTAAAGTTTGTCTCTAAGTAGGTCTGAAGATCCTTAAAATTCATGAGCCTTTTTCTGAGGCAATACTCAGGTGCATCCCCATCCCCATTTCAATATTTTATGGCTTGGCCCCTATGTTTTTTTGCTTCTGAGTTGATGTTTGCTCTTGAAACCTCTGAATTGTCAGCCTGATCCTGCTAAATGAGCTGTTCACCTGAATCAAAATCGTTGGCCATCTGGCATCACGTTTGGAAAAAGAGCCCAGGTTGGGGATGTGAATAACAATCCCCATCCTCCTGCAACGAGGCAGAAAAAGATCCACGGGCAGGGAGATGGCTGAGGAAGGTTGTTATCTGCATTAGTGATGGGCTGTGATTAGCACGTCCCCCCAGCTCCCTCCCCCCTCCTGCAGCCGCTGCCTTTCTGTGGGAAAGCACCAGCCCCTGGCTGCATCCCCTGGAGATGCTGCACTGAAGATGCTGCACCCCCCGGGGCAGAGGGACCGGGACCTGCAGGGGGTTCCCCCCACCAGTGACCCCAGAGCTCGTGGGGTGAAGCATCGAGCTCCTGCGGGTCTGAGGTTTGCTGTGTTACCCTGCCTGGCACGGGGATTGCAGGGAGCAGCTCTTACCCAGCCAAGTCCTTTGCCAAATCCTTCCTTTGTTCCTCAAGGTTTTCATAATAAACACTCTTCTGAGGCCACTCTGAATTTGCTAAAGGAAAATCTTTTCATTAGAGAGCTGGGCTGAACGTCTGAGATAACAATAATTGGAGGCTATTTACAGCAAGAGGGCGAGAAGGAGAGGTAGAGTTTTGTCATCTCTGGCGTGTGCTCCACTGCTTCTCACCAGAACACATCTGACAGGAGAAAAACTGGCATGCAAGTCTATATTTTGTGTTGCAGTGCAACCAGTACATGCATTTTCCCCCATTGAAAGCAATTCTCAGTGTTCCCTTTCATAGTTAGAAATGGAGGGGAAGGAGAACTGCTTGTGAAACTCAGCCTGAGATTTCTAGTCACAAGATCCCACAGCAATCTTTGTCTCTTCCAGTTTGAAATTAATGAGACCATGCACTGGTTTATTTTTGGCTTTGTAAAAAGTTATAGGAAGTGTAGACAGACACACAGGGAAAGGGAAAAAAAATAAAGCTCAAAGAATTCCTATACTTGTTCGTAAAGACACAGTCCCAAAAATTCAGCATAAATCTACAAAATGTTTGCTCAGTTAAATGCCTGCTACATAAGACCTGTTGTAGTTACTCCCTGCAGCATTACCTGTTGCATACAAGGAGTTAATAAAGCTGGAAATGGCCATCCATCACAGGTTATACTGGTTTGAATAAGCACTTTGAATCCAACTCAGAAACTGCAGGCAACATCAAAGAGAGCCATGCAGAAAGCAAGTGCAGAAATGGCCTCTCACTTCTTCCCCCTTTGGCTCATGGTAAATGAATCTCACTGCATCCAATCTGATGAAAACCTGTGTCCCTGGAGCCACTCCTAAAACATGTCAGAAGCATCTATCTCCTTGCTAATCTGAAATTCTGTACCCATAAAAGAGTCAGCATCTCATTCAGATAAACCAGCCTGAGCACTCCATTTCCTCTTCTTGTTCCCTATTTATTTTTCAGGTAACAAGTAGGAGCACAAAAATCTTGCTTTAACAGAGTCTTCTGAGACAGCTGCTGAAACAGAGCTGAAATATTCAGATTGTGTTTCTGGAGGTTACTTTTCCTTGTTGCTGTGGCTTTCTGCATGTCTTCCTTCACTACTTTTCTCATTGTCAGTGCCCTCTTGCCTGAGTCTAGTGCCCCTTGGCTGGAACAAAACTCCATCTCCAGCAGAACAGCAACAGAAAAGGGAGAGCCAGGAGTGAGAGACAGAGACTCTAAATGCTGCTATGAATTTTCTCCCCCCATCTGGACAAAACCTCAAGGTGTAGCAGCCTCCTGACTGATCTGGCAATTGAATATAGGAGACTAAAGGATCCCTCCACCTTCACTGGATTAATTGTGGGATTTGCTGTTTCACTTGCTCATGGGGAAGGATGTTTGCCTGCAAAACTGCTGTTCCCTGTGGCTGCAAGCTGGATGTGCAAGGAGCCAGCAAGGTGTGGAGTGGGTGAGGAGCAGAGGGCCCACCTGCACACCCACTCCTGAGCAGAGCTGCAGGAACAAGCTCGCAGAGAGCTGGAGCTGAGTCCTGGTTATGTCCTGGCTCTGTCCTGGCTGGAGGGAAGCACGTGGTGGTCCAGGCCAGAGGGAGCAGCCGCACCCAGAGCTGCTGCAGCACTCCAGGTTCACTGTTCTGGGCAAAACAGAACTCTTTGTTGCTCTTTACAGAATTTCACAGGTAAAATTAGCTCTGTGTTGTCCCTTAGATACTACCATGAATGAAAGAGAGGACCTTGCTCCTTGGCCAGCACGTTGGAGTTGCATCCCCCACCTGTTGTACAGAATTCAAGGGAATCTGCAGTGTTAAGGGCTCCCTCCATCCCCTTCTTCCAATTATTTCTCTGAAAGAGACAAATTTTGTCCCACAGAGGTGACCCACAGCAGCAGTCAGTGCAAAGGACACTTGACTAGGTGTAAAGCAGGCTGCACAAAACCGCTTCAGAATGCTTTAATAAAAAAGAACCACGGTGAGATGTATTTCACTTGGTGAAAAGAAACAATCTATGCAGCGAATTTTGAGTGGGTTTGTGGCTTTGTCTGATAAGGGCACTGCTGCTGCTAATGCCCTCCTGATGCTACTTAGCTGTGAGAAGCCAGGAGAAGGCTGATCAGGACAAAGAGAAGATGCAGCTGGTGCAGAGGAAATTGCAGCATCTCCTTTTCCCTTCAGTTATTAAATAGTCCTTAATGGTGAGTGGATGTCAAGAGCCAAGAAGTGAAAATATTGTTGATATGTTATGCTGTTTTACCCAGGAACAGCTGACACATTCTTCTAAATTTTTTTTGTTGTTTTGGGTTTCTTTTTTCCTTTTTTTTTTTCTTTTGTTTTGTTTTAGTTTTGTTGGGGTGTTTTTTATTTTTGTTTTTGGTTTTTTGTGTGTGTGTGTGTTTTTTGGTTTTTTGGGGTTTTTTTTTGTGTTTTTGTTTGTTTGTTTGTTTGTTTTGTTTTTGTTTTGTCTGAGTAAATTGTGGCTTCATGGAGAATGGAAGGGGATCTATTCCTACATGTTGTGTCTTGTCATGCTGTGTACTGGACACATGGAGAGCTTCCCTGGGTTGATTCTCTTTCACACTGCTTGTGACTCCTCTGATTGGCTGACAGTGACAGTGCATCCCAAATTTCCCCCACCTAATGTCCAAACAAAAGAAGGAAAGGCTCCAGGGAGAACTTCTAGCAGCCTTGCAGTACCTTAAGGAGCTACAGGAGAGTTGGAGAGGGACTTCTGACGTGGACATTCAGTGATAGAACATGGGAGAATGGCTTTAGAGTGAAGAAGGGTCGATGTAGGTGGATATCAAAAAGACAATTTTTGCTGTGTTTTGCTGTGGAGGTGGTAAAACACTGGCTCAAGTTGCCCACAGTGGTGGTGGATGCCCCATCCCTGGAAACATTCCAGTCAGGTGGGACAGGACTCTGAGCAAGCTAGTCAAGTTGAAGATGTGCTTCAAATGGCAGGGGCATTGGACCAGATTACATTTAACGAGTTCCTTCCAACCCAAAGTATTCTCTGGTTCTATGAGATCTCCTCACACAGAAATGAGCAGTGCACGTGCCCCCTGTCTCGGGTCTCTGGTCCCCTGGGGTGTCACAGAGGGCTGTGCTTGCTGTCACAGGGCCAGCCACGTGCCCTTGGGCAGTCCCAGCTGGGGCTGAGGTCAGGCTTGGTGTGCAGCCACAGAGGGAGGAACAGCATTTGTTCACAAAGTTGTACCCAGGAGCAGCATTTGTTCACAATCTTGTACCCAGGAGCAGGTTGTGACTGTAACCTGGCTGTGTCACAAAACCCTGGGCAGGGAAAAACGCAGCCATTACAGCCCTGCAATGTGACAGCTTCATTATTTGGATGTAGCAGGCAATAACAGCAATAAGAACCCACGAGATCTTAAAACTGGAATGGCACTGAACTATTCATGATCCTATGGAGAGCACTGGCATCTGGGGGCACAGGGGGTTTCTGCTCTGAGAGGGGAAATAAAAAATTGGAGGGAGTGTTCATTATTCCTTGGCCTGCACAGATCTGCCTTTTAGTGCTGTTCCCCATGCAGCAAGGATCTGGGAAGCTCTGCTACATCCCTGTAGTGTGTGCACTTTCTTTTCCCAATGCCATCTGCTATACTGATTTGTTAAAAAGGAAAATCAAATCTCTAATCCACTGCTGCTGTGTGAATAGAATCCCACTCAGGGCATTAGCTCTGTCTTGTCAAGGAACACAATGTGCCATTAAAACAAAAAGATGCCTCCAGCTTTGGGACAAAGGAGCAATGAAAATTGAATGCCACCCACTTGTGCCATGTGTGCTCTAAGCCAGGGGACAGACCCAGGGGAGTGGATGGAACTGAAGTGTCACCCTCTGGTGCATGCCAGGCTGGGAGAGGATATAGTTGTACAAAAGCAATACTTGAAAACCTCCTTTATTTAATTCCAAATAATCTCCTTCTTTTTTTCTTTCTTTTTTTTTTTTTTTGCAGTAGCTCAGAAGACAGAAATCCTAACCTGCCTCTTCCTGTGAACCTCCTGGGCACCTCTTTGCAACAGGGCTGTGTGTGTTTACAAGGGCATTTATTTGTCCTATATTCACAACTAATCACCCCCTGTCCTCTCCTCCCCATGCCCACAGACAGGGCAAATAAAACAACGCTGGATAAAATCAGAATTCCCAGCTGTTGTGGTACTTAAAGGTCCTCCCAAAGCCCAATCTCTTAGAGCCCAGTGAGACACTAAGGTCCCCAGTGTGTTTCTCTCACGAATTTCCAGCACCAGTAGCATTAGATGTGCCCATGGAAATCATTGTGTTGGGAACATTTGGGTGGGAAGGGATTGAATACTTGCACTGGGACTAAGATGAATAATAACACAGTTTCCTCCAGCGGCTTGAGGGCTTTCTCTTGTTTCCTTCTGAAGGAGCTTTGTTGGCCTTGCAGCTGCTGGGTGGCAGATGCTGATTTAGTGGGGCAAGGCCCCCCCGTGCCCTCCTGAGCCCGCGCTCTGCCGTGCCACACACATCTCCTTAAATCCATGGCTGCTTATGCGTCATGGATGTTGCCCACGAGTTTGCTGGCAGCCCTGCCTGCAGATGCAGTAATTAATCATCCAGTGACAGGCTGGCAGTGCCCCTCATTGACTTGGGGGTGATTAAGAAGGGCTGGCTTTCTCCCTGCCCGACAAAGGACAGCGCTGAGCGTAGCAGGGCTGCTCGCCGGGGAAGCGCTGCTCCGGATCCGCCGCAAAGCCCTGCGCTTCCAGCAACATTTTCCATGCAGAAATGTCACAAAGTGCTTTGCAATCCAGCAAGCTGGGGGACTCAGGGAATGTGCAAACTCCACTGTTCTGCAGCTTTCCCATTCACCAGCCCCTTGAGGCATTTCAGCCTCTTGTGCAGCAATGAAGCCACTGGAGAAGTTGCCTGGTACAGCAGAGGATTTTTCTAGAGGAAGAGCCTTTACTGTTCTGGAACTGAGTATTTGCAGCTCCCCAAGGTGTTAAAAATACAGTTGTCACTATTGAGTTTTGGTATTTCTACGTGCTAATGTAGTGCTGGGGGTGAAGGAGAACAGGAAACCATTTTGCGTGGCACGCATTTAAAATGAGCTCCCGAACGCCTGTGTTTGGGCAGATCTCCCACCCAGCTAAATGAGAGATTTTTCTGGATAAGAATCTTGGCATTTGGCTATAAGCTGCTATTAAGAAGTAGAACGGTTTTCACTCATGAATATTCATGTGGCTATATTGGAATGTGTATACTATCAGCACACAACTTTGCAGAGGCTTCATTCCAGTTTGTACTGGGGAAATGAGGCAGCTGGTCATTAGTTCACCTCCCAGCAGGGACTTACACAAGGCAGTGGCTGTCTCAGCCTACCTGTGCCAGCTGCTATTATTCCCCTTCTATTTCACATAGGAAAGAAGCATTTCTCATCCTCATAGTCACTTTCCTCCACCTGCTTGCATGGGAAATGGCTTTTATCATTTTCTGCTTAAGACTCTTGGCATATTTATTTTTCATTTTCCTATTATTACTCAATTGGGTAAAAAGAAAAGCAATTAGAAAGACTTCACTGGGAACAATCAAATACAACAGTAGTGGAGCAATTAACCTGCAGATTAAGCATGTGGTGGTGAGCTCTGTTCTTTATTTGCCCTCCCTTTACGTACCTGGTGTGGAGATGGGCTCTTAGGGGTCATCTATGGGCCTGAGAGCTGCCTGAGTCTTCATGGAGGAGGGAGAGGCTGGAACTGGGCTGCCAGGAGTCATGGACCTCTTCTGCTGTTCCAGTTCTTTGCCAGGCTTTCTCTCCTTTGATTGTTTCTAAATCAAAACCATTTATTGCCCTAATTGAGTTTGGGACCACACAGACTAGTGGAGTGGAAAGAAATTAAAAAGCAAAGGTGTCCTGTGGTATGGCAGAGAGGGCTCAGGAACCTCCAGCTGCCCACCCCAGAATCTGGCATCCAGGGACAGCAGGGACATTCTCACAGCTATTCTTTTTCAGGCAGCCAGGTATAAAATTACAGAGTCAAGGGTCTTCACCCAGTCAGCCACCATGGAAAGGATATGTGCAAGGATTTGTGCCTGTGGACAACTTGGAAACAGTCTTATTTAGTTAGTTTTAACCTCTTGCCTGAGGAATCCATTTTAGCTTGTTCTTTAACCTTTGCCTAGTTTCTCTTTTCCAGAGTCATTCTCCAGAGTCATAACATTGCTTTTCAGTCTGAAGCATTGCTTGGAAATGAAACTTCTGAATGTTCTTATTGAACAACAGCGAAATTCAACACTTTGTGTTTCTGTGTTTGTCAAGTGAAATTATTCATAAATTTTAATCCAACATTGCTAAGACAGTCCAAAGGCTCCAGATGGATTTAGAGAATATGAGATGTGTTGGGAGCTGCTTCAGCTTTGTTCAGTCCTGCTGAGCATCAAGGTCCTGCCTCCAGACTGCACAGCCAAGCAGTGCAGGAAGGGAGAGGCTTTGCATCGAGGCTGGGAATGAGAAACACGAGCCAGGTTTCCATTTCCCAGACTGTCACTCTTGGGGGTACCAGACTGCTCTTTAGGGAGAGGCATCCAGCTTTGAAAGGAGCCAAGTGAAACAAGGAGAGAGGCCACAAATGAGCTTGAATGTGGTGGAGTGGAAAGAAAAAAACAGATAAATGTTTTTGGGAAGTTGTCATGATTGTTATAGGATGAAGAAGAAATATGTCCAATTTATGAATAGTCTAATTATCTAATGAATTGAGCAGCTGTCTGTGTTTGCCCTCAGAATGTAGAGGTTTTTATAAGGACAAAGAAGAAGTTCAAGTTGCTTTATCTAGGCATCTCAAGAAGTCAATCTATTGCTAGAAAGGGAAAGTGAATTCCATTAAACTGGTGGAAATTATAAGAAAATCATGATCAAAGAAACTTATTTCAGCAGTAGTTTATACATAAGTGAGTTTGTAGAGAGATGGATAGAGAAGTATTTCTGCTGGGGTTCACAGACACAGGTTGGTGGCTCAGCTGAAACCTTGATTTCAGTGTCACTGCTCAAGGAATTAAAAAACACAGCAAGACTGAAGTCTGCTCCAAACACAATCTAGAATTTTAAATAATTTCATTAAATGTTACTTTAATAACTGAAACAGAGATTGTTCCAGGAGGATTAGAGTAAGTGTTTGTGATACATGAACGTGTTCAAAAAGCAAAAATAAAAAAAAACATATTCCTGTCAAGTGGTACTGGAACATGCTACCACATTATCACATAGGGAATAAAGACTGTGAGTGAAGGAAAAACTGAGCACTCTGTGATGGAAAAGATCCTTATCACCTCATACTGCAGAGAGAACCAAATCTGCAGGATTTGTTAACATCTGAAAATATTAAATGAACAAATAAAAGCTCAGTAATGCTTTATGGATTTATCTCTTGCTAGTGGGGAATCTGAAAGCACTTCAGCAGGCAGTGTTGTACCTCACATTTGTGGTTCCCATGGGATGCTCTGGTGCTGTGACTTTCTTCTAAATGCAGGTTTGAGTCCTTGTTTGTCTCTGGGGGTAATTCCAAGTTTTGCTCTTTGGCTGCTGCCATCTAAAAGGGCTTCAGAGAGCCACTGTCACAAGACAGACCTGTGGGATGCTTGGGAGCATCAGTTACTTGTGATATTCAAGTACTGATCCTGTCCTGAGCCTCCCAGAGCTTCAGGGACAGCCAGCAAGGGCTTCCAACCCCTCCATCCAGGAATATTCAGGTGTCTGGGTCTCAGTTCTGTTCACAGCCATCCTTGGTGTCCTAGCAGCCCAGGAGGAGGTGGTTGTACTCACAGCTCCTGCCCTGCAAGTCCTGGTGAGGTTCTTTTCCTTGTCCCTACCCTGCCCTCTCTCCCTGAGGGCAGTCACACTGCTCAGCTGCTCCCAGGCTCTGATGTTTGTGCCTTTCTCTCCTGCCTTTCCTATTTTTCTGGCACCTCTGCAGAAAGGGAAACAAGTGTTCAAACCTCCTTAAAAAATGGCCACCAGCTTTTATGTGGTCCACTTCCATCCCAACTCTTTAACTCAAACTGGTTGAACTGGTTTTCTAAATGGGAGAATAAAAACGCAGGCAGGCTAAACCCAAAAACAAACCCAAAAATCATAGAAGCAAACAGCCTTTGAAACTTTTTGCTCTCAGTTCTAGTAGAGCCTGAAGTATTTCAGAGTGCATTTTTTCACAAGCTGCTTTCCTGCTGTGGAATGGGAGCTGCAGGCTGGAGAGAGCACTTCTCAAAAAAGAGGAGCCAGCTCCTGGTGTATTTAAACAGTGGCAGGTGACTGTGATGCTGGTTAAAAAGAAGGCCCAATATCTAAATTCTGATTCAGCAAGTACAAATCTCAGAACTTCAAGGAAGGCAGAGAAGCCAGATGGGATTTTGGCGGGGGTTTGTTTGTTTGTTTACTTCCTTGCTTTGATTTTGATAATGAAAAATCTAACTTTTTAAAACTAAGCAAATGCACATTTGTTTATTTCTCTGCAAATCATTCATTTTAGTAAGACATGTTACCCTTATTCCAATCTGCTAAAGCCCCTTGCATACCAAAAAAGCCTTTCTCATCTTATGACAAGTTTTGGACTCAGCAGATTATTTTCCTCATCCAGGTGTGTGGATAACCCCAAACCTTTTCACTGCTCTAAATTTGCTGCTGGTTGTGAGACAGTGGGACATACTCTGCAGTATCTGACCTCTGGAAAGTCCTATGCATTCCTTTCTGTGTCTATTTATGTTTTTTCCTAAGG
The DNA here is from genome assembly GCA_013396995.1 of Dicaeum eximium. NCBI lineage: Eukaryota > Metazoa > Chordata > Aves > Passeriformes > Dicaeidae > Dicaeum > Dicaeum eximium. The sequence goes on from VWZP01009193.1 coordinate 419,781, forward strand.
TTTTTCTTTGTAGAGAATTGCTTTTCTCTTTGCTGCCCCCAATTCCATCTCCTTGTACCTTCCTGCTTGTGCCCCTTTCTCTGCCTTTCCCCTGGTGCTGCCTGCAGAGTCTGTAGCCAACATCTGAGAGAGGAAAAACAAACTCCTCTGGCTGTACCCAAGAATGGCACCAGCAGGGAGAATGAGAAGAGAGACCATGCACAGCTTCTCACACAGGTTGTTTCAAAAGGTTTTCCCCACCTGAGTTCCACTCAGTCCCTCAAATTGTAAAAAACCACCAGTCTCATTCTCAGCTGCTATGCCCAGGAGCAGCTGAACAATTTGCCTCGTATTAGTAAAAGAAAGGTTTTTCTAAATGTGGATAAAAATCCTCTATCTTTTCTTAGTTACCATCTGGAGAAAATTTGTCATTTTCAAGTTTTCTGACTGACTTCTATAGACAGTAAAAGTGACCTTCAATTTTGTCCTTCAGAGATAACCTAGAAGAGATTCGTAAAAATACAAACTCTGGTAAATCCTTTTTCTTTCAATTAATCTTTAAAAGTGCTTTCAGCTGATATGAATTAGACAAATTCCTCAAGCAAAATAACAAAAATCTGGTCAAAGTCTATTAACCCCACTGGCAGTGCTGTACTTCCAGTAAGGCTTTCTTAAAATACAAATCCTCCCACCTTGTTTCATTGTGTTTTTTTTTTTTTTAATAAGTTAGCAAAATATTGGAAGATTAAATTTGAGTCAAAGTGTTTCACTGTTTTGCATCTTAATCTCATCTAATTTGTCAGACAGTGGGTTCTCAGCAACACTTGAGAAAATGTGACCTTTGAATTTTCTGTTGTGACGTTTTTAATCAGTCAGCTGGGGAAACCTTAAAAGCAAAGTTATCTCAGGGTTTTTTTTTAGCAGGGCCCTCCTGCAGATTGGAAGTTATCAGCATCTTCCAAGTGACATGCCATAGTTTGGGAAATGTTCTTTCTGAAGCAATCGCATCTGAACTTTTGGAGCTTTGCTGATGAACGGATGACTCATTTAGAAGCATTTTACAGGATAGCAGCAGGTCTGTTCTTAATCAGTTTTGAGCAAGGAGATCCAGGGAAATTTTAAATACTGTGCTTTCATTATGAAGTTAGGTTTTATTCATGAGATTCTCATTGACCTTTTAAGTAAGATACACAGTTGCCGTGCCAGAATTCCCAACAAACTGAGGGAGTTTTAATAAAACTTTCTTAACTCTTTTTTCCCCGAAAAAGGAGATTTGTAGCTTCAAGTGAGTTGGGAATTAACCGTGAGTGCTTTTGTGTTTCTGGGCCCTGCTCAAACAAAGCAGTATTGAAGCAATATTTCCATTTGTGATTCCTCTGAGGGTCCAGGGCACAGACACATTTCTCCATTTGACAGACAAACTGGGAAATGTGCCTGTTGTGCTTCTCTGTGGGGATGACCAGAGACCTCAGGACATCTGGGCACTTCATCCCTTTTGATGCAGTGCGTGTCTAGCAAATCTTTGGAATTCTCCAGCTGTAGAGTGGGACCCACACAAGATGTTCTGATCCTCCCTGCCCTCACATTCTGTCAGTGTAAAAATGCTGTCTTAATCTGATTTAAGATATCCCTGATGTAATCTGGAAGGATCAGCTGCTTCTGACAGCTGGGAAAAAAACTGATTTCCAAAATAAGTATCCCAGACTAGTAGTCCTTTTGGGCTGACCTCACCAGACTTTATCTTTGTTTTCCATGTAGGACAATTAAAAGAATCAGAGTGTCAGTAAGTGTCACTGAAAGTGACAACTGATCTCCTGATGATCAGATCTCCTGCTAATACACATTTGTGTCCCATAATTTCATGGGTGCTGTAGCAAAGTCACAGACCAGATTGGCAGCCATCCACTGGGAGTTTACTGGCAATATTCCAAGTATAAAGGATAGAGGGAGTATAAAAGAATGCATCCCATTTAAAACCAAATGCTTACCTACACAAGTGATATGGAAACCCCCCCCTGTAAAAAGAAAGAACAAAATATTACCTAGTTGTATAAGATAACACTAGAATTAGTCTAAGGAAGTTATACTTGCAAAACACAGCACTCAGCCATCTAATGGATTCCATTTATCTAAGAAAAACTGGGAAATGCTGTCATGGCACTGCTTATGTGTGCATGCATATTGGCAATTTGTGTGAGATAGGAGGGAGCATCTACTCTGTCCTTGTCTGCCACAGAGGCTCTGCCTTGTGATCTCATTTGATGCTCCCAAGTTCCTCTTGGAACAGGGGTAGAGAGAATAATCATTCCTCATTCACCTTTTCCTGCCAGCCACTCTTTTCTGTGGCTCTGTCACTTCCTCATCCCATCACCTCTCCTCAGAGTTAAAGGCTTGGAGTCTATTTAATCTCTCCCAGTGCAGAAACCATTTAATGTCTTTGACTTCTTGTCCTTCTCTGTGTCTTCACTGTGTTTTGCCTGTTCCATTTTGATGCAGTCCATGCAGTATTAAAGTGTGGGCAAATCTGGGGCCCATTCAGTGGCACAGAGCTGCTTTTCCTACTACTCTTGGTTGCTTTCATACCTTACATTCTGTTTACCTTTCCAGCCTGCCTCAGGGCAATGAACAGATGTTTTTATTGAGCAATCTGCAGCGACTCTATGATCTCTTTGCAGAATGATAATGGCTAATTTAGAGATTATCATTGCATATGTGTATTTAGTGTTGTTTTCCCCATGTGCATTGCTTTGCATTTATCAACATTGAATTTAATCTGCCAGTTTTTTCCTCCCTCAGAACTTTATAATCAGTTTTAGTTTTTACTACCCTGAATAACTTTATACCATCAGCAAAACTGCAGATCATCCTTAGGGCTAATATTATTTAATATTTTCATTAATATATGCAAACAAGAAAAGTTTCAGTGTGTGAATTCAATTTGCTAATAGCACAAAGTTGAGAAATTTTCTTCATTTCAGAAGATGCTCAGCATATTATAGATTAATAAATATATGACTTTGGGCACTGGAATAATGAAAATCAAAGCAAATGCAATAGTGTAAACTGCAAAGTCCTTCTATTTTTACAATATATTGACATTATAAAACTATTACGCCCATTTAAGAGTATATAGCAACAGTTCCTGCTGGGGTAGGAGAGTTCAGCAGAGGAGAAAAACCAACCAGACACATCAATCAACCTGCAAATGGACTCTCAGCCACTGGGCTCTGTACAGCTCTAAAAAGTCAGACCTAGTCTTTGGAGATAACAGAAGCTGCATATCCTGCAGAGATAAAGAAGGATCAGTATTATTGTGTGAGGTGCTGGATTGCCAGGTGAACCTCTGCCTGCTCATGTTCAATGGAGACTCATTCAAGTTAGAGACATGCAGGTCAGCTAATCTGTGGGCCAGGAAATTTGTCTACAAGGAGCATTTCAAAGAGGAAAACCGATTTCCCTTTATAAATGAACTGAGGAACGGAACCCTGTGAGCTAACAGTGCCACTGGCACGAGAGCAAAGAAGCATAAATTGATCATGGATAGATTTAACCTGGAAATTAACTGAAGCTTTCTATCAGCTGGGCGAGAAGCAGCTGTAAAATGGAGTTGGAAGCCTTTGTGGAAGAGTTGGATTCCAGGATTGTCTCCTCATCAGCTGACTGGCTGTGCCGGTGGAGAAAGCACCTTTCCAGCAGGATGGATCCCTCTCCTTCAGCATCCTGCCAGAGTTGTTTCATCCCCTCCTCATTGCTGGAGGATGCTTCAAAAGGTGTCTCCTTGCTGCTGGAAACAGCCCTGGCTCTAGCAAGCAGCTGGAAGTGCGGGATAAGGATGACGCTGCCGTGAAACTCCTGGCCGTGATGTCAAGAGTTGGCAGCTACTCAAGCTCAGATGATTCTCAACGAGCTCTTTCTCATTAACATTTCTACATATGGGAGAAAAATACTTCAGCAGCAGCACAGAATGCTCTTACATCTGTAAGAGAGCCCGTGCAGTGAACACGAGCAGTTTCTTTACTGTGTATTAGAAGGTCTTGAATATTTTGACACATTTTTAGGTTCGGTTTTTGGCAATTCCCCAATAATAGCAGTCAGTTTATGCCAGTCATAGAAGTAAGAGGTCTGTACTGTGGATGTATGGAAGTCAGAAATCAAAGAAGTCAAATATTGTTTTCTTTCAAAGAAATATATTCCTTTAATATTGAGCCCACAGTTAACTTGATTTTGAGAAGGAGACAATGCTGCAAAAACCAAAATCACTTCTGCTTCATCCTACTTGTTGGGTTTGGTTTTGTTGGGGGTGGGGCTATTTTTTGTTTGTTTGGGTTTTGTTTGTTTGTTTTTGTTTTGGGGTTTTTTTGCTTGTTATTTTTTTTTCTGCGATGAAAAACTTACCAAAAGTGATAAATTTTTTGCCTTTGCACTTGCCACTTTGCAAGAGCAAAATAAATATAAAAAGCATATTAATGTAATAAAAAATGCCGTGGAGAGCTGTGAAAAGAAAACACTCAAGAGAAAAACATGCTTGGAATAGTGATGGCAATGCAGCAACCACAACCTGCTCAAACCAAAAGGCATTGTGAATTTTTCTTCTTTTATCTTCTGCTGGAGTGAGCAGTTCAGCATCCTTTCTACCAGCTGACATGAAGAGGACAAAGGCCACTTGAGATCACTTTTACTAAAAACATCCAAGTCTTCTTTCCTTAGATGTGACTGCTAGGACAGTTCTAGTTCAAAGAGGACAGGATGAAGACTAAGGCAGGAAGTACTAGAAGGGATTTCTGTTTGGAGTTTTTTTCCTCTTGTTTCTATTCCACAGCATGGTGAGTCCAGGGTCCTCATCAGAGCCCCCCAGCCCCAGGGCTTGCTGAGAAAATCTCACTTTCCTGCCCAGCTGGGCATGGAAACTATCCACGTGCTGGGTTCACGTGCTCTGCTGAGAGTACAGATAATAATAAATTGGTGCTGTTTCAATGGACTTTATGTACAACCTGAGGCAGAGATTAGACCTGGGGTTTTTTTTGTCCTGTTTGTGTAAACCTTATTGAGGAAGTTGCTGTCACACTTCACATTCCATTTATTTTCTTAACGGTTCATAAAAGATTACTAAGTGAATAATGAATGTTTCAATTAAGCACACAGATTGTTATCTAGGTCAATAAATTGCTTTCAAACCTTGGTAATGTCTGCTGGTGATGTAACAATTTTGGAATAATCATTATAGGTGCTCTTCATACATATTACTGTTTATTAACTCTCTGTTAACCATTTACAAATAAATCCCTGCTAATACAAATCACGGTAAGAATTCATTCAATGGAGAGTGCCTGTTATTCTAACATAATTTTGCACTCCTGAATTCTCCAAGTAAATCAGGAAGAAAATGGCCATGGAGTATCTTAGATAAGTAGGAGAGAAGTAGATATTTATATTAATTTAACAAAATTTTATGGAGTCAAGGTGGGATAAAGAGCTTGTTCCATTTTCAGTGGAGAGGACAAGCATGAGCGGAGAACAATTCATCACAATGCTCTTACCACAGGATTAATTTTCTGCTGTACTAAATATAAATTGGCCTGAAGAAAATCATTTCAGCAGAACTGGATATGAGCACCATAACTGGCCAGAAAATTGGCTGGATGATGGTAAACAATGGAGGCATCAAACTGTCAGATTGCAGCTAAAAAATATAGCAGAGGAATCTGTCTTAAGATTGTTCTTATTTAACATCACCTTTAGTGATCAGGAAGAAGGCATGAGAAGCATATTAGTTAAATAGGCAGATGGTGTTGCCTTGGAAGCCAATCAAACTTTAGAGATGACAGAAATATTGCTAAAGATCTGTAAAAGTCAGGAAAAGGGATGAGGGACAAAAACAGAAACAGTTTGAATTGGTGGAGATGAAAGTGTTGAGGGGAAGATGTCCCAAAGCACTGATGGAGAAGGAGCGGTGACAGCAGGAAGACACAGCTTCAAAACCAGGACAGCTCTTTGGAGCTCACAGTCTTGAGGTATCTGTGATCATGAAAAATGGAAGTAATATCTCTGCTAAGTGTGTTTTTCCTATAAATGTTGCTGCCATCATCATTTTCTATGTGCATTTTGTACCTCTCTCAGCCCTTGATGAAGCGCTAAGGTGACCTCGGATTTGTTGACAGAAAGCTCAGTCAGGGCCAGCCCGAAGCCCCACTAATTAGCCTTGTTAATTATAGGGTAGATTGGCACATTTCCAGCTCTACCTCTCCTGGTAAAAACCGAGTTACTTTTAGGTCAGAGGTTGGGGTGCTGAAGTGAGCAGCTCACTATAGATATGAGTGGTTGAGCAAAGAACCAAACAATCACCCTTTAAGTGCAGAGACCTGAAATCCCGGAGAGGAATGCTAATTAATTCACTCAATCAGCAGCAGCTGCAGCCCTGGAAGTAGCTGGTGGACATGATGATGCTAATCATCAGGTCTGTTAATGACCTGAGAGACACAGACTCTGCACCGTGGTGTCCTCTCAGCCAGCCTGGATGAGGATCTTCTCCTGCACCTTCCTCTGGGACTGCAGCACTGCTGATGGCCAAGTCTGGAGGCAGCTTTCACCTTCAATGGAGTGCCCTCAATAGACCCCCTTTCCCTGCAAAATGTGAAGATTTGGCAAGCCAAGACACATATTACGTGTTTGAAGTGATTTTTTGAATTTGTTATGGTGAAATGTGTGGAGCTACTCATGTTCCCAGCCTGATTGATAAGGCAATTAAGAAAGACATGGAAATGCAACAAGGGCAGAGGGAAAGAAATGACCCCCTTGGGTGCTCATCCCACAGGAGACCACGTTGAAGCAAATACACAGTGTCCCTGTGGTGTCCCTGTGGTGTCCCTCTGGTGTCCAGGGTGAGGAAACTTGTAAATGCACAGATTCAAGGCATGAGAACCTGATCCAAAATTCAGATACATGTTCAGATGGAGTAGTTCTAATGGGCCCACTACTCTGACCAGGTAACAATTCACTCAGTGTTTTTTGGGTTTTTTTTAAAATACATTTTTAAAAGTTGGCATTAAAGAAGAGATATTTTAACTCAGCCTCAAGATCTTTGCATTTTCTGGGGTAGAAGCTTAGCTAACAAAACAATTGCAAGGACTATACAAGGAATGAGTAATGAATGTAACAGTGGTACAACACTGTGAATGGAAAAATACCAAAGATTTTAGAAGTGTTGGAAAGCTTCCTGTTTGTGTTCCTTTAAATGCATACATTTTCTGGATCCAAAATCTCTCTGTGCCCAAGAATGAATGCAGTGAGTTTTATATGAGGCAGCACTAAAAATCACATTCAAATTCCCAATTGAAAAATGAAAGGTTCTGTTATTTACCTTTAACCCAAGACAACAACAAAAAAAAAGGGTTTGGTCACTAGAAACCTCCTAATGTAATGCCAATTGCATTTAGTTATGGAAAATCTAAATACAACACACATCAAACATAAATAAATACAAATCAAGTTCTTAATCAGAGAGTTTGTACAGCAGTTTCCATCCCCTGCAATCAGCTTGGTAATTGCCTCACCTGGAGCTGAAATGTCATCTCTCCAGAGAGGAGGAGGACTGTTGTCTTTTCAAAAGATGATAATGGATTTGATAGAATATGATTCACAAAGGATTTTTTCATTTTCTGGCATGGCATATTAGAGAAATTTTAGTGAGATAAGTGAATCCCTTTTAACTGTCCTTGAGCGAGGAACAAGATGGGAAGTGAATTGAGAGCCAGCTACAAATGCTCTTTGTTATTCTGTCGAGAGCAATGTCCTGTTCTGCTGGAACGTGCTTAAACTGGCCCCTGCCACCCTGACCCTCATGTCAGAGAGCAAACTGGGTATTGCTGTGCAGGACTTGTGGTTCACCTGCTCTGAGAGGAGGAGCCCCTCGGGAGAGACATTCAGCCACCGCAGTGCCAGGAATGTCATCCCTCCTATGGGATCCCCAGGGAGAAATCGAGTCCTGCTTATCTCATTTTCATGATAGGAGCTGTAGGAAGGGACTGCTGAAGCCTTTTTCTTCTGTCATCATCTATTATGCTGTAAATTTCAACATGTCTTTTAGGACTGGCATTGCTGACTGTAAACAGAGTTCTTCATCATCCCCTCACGTCTTGCAGGTTGCCTGCTTGGAGAGAGCAAATTTGCCCAAACTGTCAAAACTTCTTTCTGGATTTGATTTTCTTCCACCACCCAAACATCCCACGAATCCCCACTACTTTTAAAGCACTATTTGTCAAGTGTTTCCTCATGTGTGCCATTAGGATGTGGTGTGCATGTTTCTGTTACTGGAAATTTTAGAATGTTTCTATTTTCTGTGATATGGACTTCAATGGCCTGACTACAACTCCACTCCCTGAATATGTATTTATTTTAGTTTTCCTCCTGTCATTAGTGTCCTACATGTGAATTAGGTCCTGCTCATGAGGACAGGCAGAGTTCCCAAAGAAGGTGGTGCAGAGACCTTCCCCAGTGGCTTTGGGAAGAAAGCAATGAAGCACAGCAGAGAAGGAGCTCTAACAAGACAGCAGCTCCAATCTTTCCCAAATTACACAGCTCTGAGGAAATACCCAGTCCCCATGCATAGGGACATCAGTCATTTTATCTTGGCAGAGTAAATAGATTGTGCACCAGCACTGTGCTTCTGACAGCTCCTCAGTGCAGATAAAACCAATAATTGTGCTGATAACAGAGTCACTAAGATGGATAGGTGTGTGTGGGGAAAAGCCAAGCACATTTTGGAGACACATGGCCAATTTAGCAACTTTCAAACTGTTTGACTAAAATGTAAATAGAACTCCTGATGTCAAATGCAGCTCAATAAATACTAAACACTGAACAATATGGCCATCAAGCATGGAAAATCAAGTTACACAAACTGTAAGGCTTTCTGCTTGGCAAGGTTTTATTTTTAGCTTAGGATTTAGTAGCAAAACTAATATTTTTAAATTGTACCAGATGTCTGTTCCAAAAGGAATGTGCAAATTATCTCCTGGCAGATGACATAGATACTTATACTCACTCCTAATTTCATACAGAAGGAATGTGTCTGTGTCTAGGAGGACATTTATGTGAATTCACATAAATGTCTGCACATGTCCAAAGGTATGACTTAAAATGTTAAAAGTAAAATGGCAAATTCAAACAAGGAAACTCAAATATTTCCCTAATGAGTCAAGCTTTTTACTGTAGGTCTGTGCATACTATACATAGCTAAAATAGAGAATAAGTAATGACAATCCTTGGATGGGCACAGCTTCTGGAAAAATGGAGCATTTAATTTGGCAATACCCCAAAGTAGTCTGTCTAAATGTGTTTAGGGTGATAAAAATAAGCAATTTGGGTATGCACTCTGTTTCCTAATGAGAAATTCAGTGGGGCTGTTGTAGTTTATTACAGAAAACTGGGAGTAAAAAACTCCAAGGTAGGGCTACTTGACCTGCTCCTTAATACAACACCAAACACAGGACTCACACAGGACCCAGCTCTGCCCCTGCACCATCACCTTCACAAATCTCCCACAAATGACGTGTTTTCCTTCCACGTTCTCTTTGTGCCTTTCCATTTTGAGCTCTTTTGTTTCCTGTTTTCTCTCAGATCACACTCAGTCAAAAAAGGCAATACTTCTTTATTCAAGGGTGGATTATTAGAGCTGCAAAACCTAAGTGAGGCAATGCAGGAATCCTGGTTTGTTATGGCCGTGTGTCTTCTAGGTTCTCTGATGTCTAACAAGATGTAAATGCTAAACTGAACTTTTTCTTACATTGTTGTTTCTTGTAGATTTGTTTGATGTCTGGTAGGAGTTGAAAAGGCAGCTTTTCTCTGCTAATAGCTTCTCTTTACTCTTTCTGACAACCTACTTTCAAAAGACTTGTAAGAACTTGGTATATTTAAGAATTTTCCTGGCTGTCAAATTTGCTTTAATTTGGACAGCAAGATCAAAAGTCATTAAGGGAGAACAGGCAGAGAAATGAACAGGCATATGCATACAAAACCACTATGCATGATAAAATCCATGGAGCCTATGCTGAAACAAAAATACTTTAGCATGTTTCAGATGAGTGTAGGTTTAACAGCCTGAGGAACAAGGAACAGGAGCAGATGAATACTACATAAATAAAGATCCTATTCTCCAACATTTAGAAAGATCAAAGGAGCAGAAATAATGAATAAAGTGGCATAATTGTCATCAGGGAATTCAATGATTGTAGAATTGTCTCAGAAGATACAAAGAAATGTGCACAGATAAGGCACTAATGTGAACCTAAATCCTTCTCAGGCTGTCAGATTTCAGTTAAAGCTTGCAAACTACTCCACCTCCTCTGCTGATCATTTTGTTTACAGAATGGCTACCACTGATTTTTGCCAGTAATGGATTATGAGGGGGGTTATTGGCTGATAGACAAATCACCAAATTAGATGAGAGAAATGTATTCATTTCTGTTTTTCTTCAAATTTTAGGCTACTGCCAGTCATCAAGTTACCCATCAGCATAACACTGAAGATCATTAGCATATGCATAATTTTTCATTATATTATGATGCATCAGTCAGAAAGATGAAAAGAAAGTCCTACCTACTCTTTCTGTAACTGGCCACTACATTGCACTCCTACATCAATTGGGATTTTACAAGCTGGAAATATTCATTGTCTGGAACTAGGAACAGGATCTAGACCTCTGCTTGCCCACACAGAGCAGACTATTGCTGATAATTGCTAATTGCAGCTCAGTAAACCTAATGGAGAGTCAATCATTCTGGTGCAAGTGCATTGAGCATTAATAAAGTAACTTAATTTCGCCATCTTGCGTTTGCCACACTGCTTCCTTTGATCTCTGCTAAATTGGATCATTACCTTGTTAAACTGAAACCAACTAATTTTCCCAATTGTCTTTTATGAACAGAAAGAAATCATTGAGCTGCTGTGGGGAACTATGAACATGATAAACATGAAAAATTAAAACCCAGCTTTTCTTCCTGCCCCTGTGCCCTGCAGTTTGTGGATGTGTGCTGTACTGACTGATTGATTAGTGACAGGCCAGAGATGGATGGCCAGAACAATCAGGAGGCAAGCTGGGCAGGGTTGGGAACATGCTTTTTTTCTCAGACCCTCACTTCTACTGGAAGGACTGTCCAGCCTGGTGTTCTCATGGGAGGGGGGTGTGCAAGAATAGAATTATGCTATTATTTGACCTGGGCATGGCAAGTGCTAAAACCCCTTCAGAAAACCTTGCCTCAGGGAAGCTGCTTTGCAGCAGGAGGTGGATGGAGCTACAGTACCTAGCTGGTTATCTCCTAGCTGGATAACCCTGGTTCTGCATCCTTGCAGGGCTGCAGCTTCTGTGACCTCAGTTTTGAATGAAAACAATCTGGGAGGAGAAGCTTTTGTTCTGGGAAAACAAGTGGGATCTCCTAGGACTTTGAGTCAGAAAAGCCCCTGGCTGCCACTAAAACCCACGACTCAAGAGATGTAAGAGTGGATCAGGCAGAGGCTGTCTTCTCTAATTTAAACAGTGAAACAGAAATCAATTTTCCTGCCTCTGCTCACAGGGCCTGTGCTCTCACCTCTCAAGAACTGGTCTGAGTCCACTCTGAGGGGAAGCAGGACTTGTTTTACTGTACTTACACCCACGTTGAGCCAACCATTTAGCAGCACCACGCCTCATTGACTGGACGTGTCCTTCCTTTTGAAAAATATGCCTCTGCTGGAAAAAGCCAGGCTTGTGTGATTTATTTCAGATTACTGCCGCTTGTTGGACAGCAGCTGGCTGACTAGTGCTCCCCAGAGTTTGAGGCATCTCTGAATTCCTGTCACCACTGCCTTGCTGGCTGGCTGGCAAGCATTAGATGCTCCACTAAGTATGACAGCAGCTCTCTGCAGAGCTGCTGGGGGAGCCTGGGCAGCCAGAGCAGAGCAGCTCTGCTGCCCTCAGGGGCTCTGCAAGCAGCAGGGGAGAGCAGCCCATGGCTTCTGCTCACTGCCTGGAACAGATTAATTCACAAATTTTCTCCAGGCTTCCACGTCATCTACGTGGCCACTGCTGCGAACCTAAAACTGGCAGGATGGTTTTGGGCATGTAGGCGTGCTTGCCTTTACAGGAGTCATCTAAGAAGGAACAGCAAAGGCAGAAACTTTTTCTCTGCTGAGACAATGTTGTAGAACTCACCATGCACTCCAAGCCATTACTCCAAGCACGGAGCACGTTACTTAATTTTGTACACAGATTTGTTCTGCTGTTGGGCAGCAAGTTTCACTCACTGCCTGCTTTGGTTCAGTGCATTCAAAGCATATCCTTCCAAGAGAACTCTAAGTGGATCCTGTGTATTTATTTCAGATCCAATAAAGTTAACCAAAGCAGCTATCTCCATTGCATTGTGATATATAAGGTAATAAACAGCTGAAAGAATTGATTAAATGCCATAGCAAAGCCATTTACAGGACGCACACTGCAAAGCAGCAGAGACACATCCTATTACTAAACATGCTCCACAAGTGGCTTCTCTTCAAAGCTTTTCCAAACACAAGAGGACAGTTAGGTGAAAGAAATATCCCTCTGTGCTTGGAGGAAAGGTTTTGGAAGCTGGGTCTGCTGTTAAGCAACCAGAGGGGCACCACGGGGCTTTTGTAAGAGAGAAAGACAAAGGAGCTTCCTCCTGGGAGGCTTTTGAGCTTTGCAAAGTGCTTCTGAATCTCAGCACAGTGGGAGCCTGGCTTCAATGTCCCAGAAAAGATCTCAGGACAGGGGAAGGAGCACAGATCTGCCAGCTGTACTGGGGCTCTGAATATTCTTCTCTTTGAGATCAAATCCACAAGAATCTGAAAAAAAATGGTAGTTCTCTGGTTTTGTTCTTAACCTTTTATCCCTGCTACGTCATTGAAACTTCATGAGGAGTTCAGAGGACAAAGCCCTGCAGGGAAGGGTGGCTTCAGCCAATACAGAGCTCCAAGTATGTGGAGATAAGACCTTAAACTAACCACTAAAATAAAGTGATTTTGTCTTCTCCAGCTTCAAAGAATTTGTGCAGCTCCCCTGCCCTAACCTTCCCCACCTTCTTCTCTTACTGACCTAGCCCAGGCACACTTTGACGAGCACAACTTGGATTTCAAATCTGTAGAAAAATGATGATTTCTAGGGGCCATGGCAGCAAGAACACCTGGCTGTGGCACCTCTCCTTGCTAAGCACGTGCTCCATGCTGGCAGCACACGAGGAGAGAACCTCAACCCCCTCAGACTCATTAATGTTCAGCTTCTCGTTCTGCCTGAGCTCTGAGGACATGTTCTCCTTCCCTCTTTAGCAGTTCAACATTGCATGAGCTCTCTCTTTGCCCTCCTCTGTGGATACAAGGAAGTGTTCCAGCTTCAAGGGAACAGGGACCCTATCGACGGCAACGACAGGCACAAAAGACAAAGATATTGAGTTGTTTTAATTAGCAATGGAGTGGGTGAACCTGTGGGTGGAGAAGAGATTGAGTATAAATGATGGAGAAAGCTGAAAACAAACTAGTTTTGACTGTTTCTCAGAATTTTCTGATCTGAAATGTCAAGGGCTGAAAAAAGGGGTTTTTTGCTTGTTAAAAATACCAAGATTGTTTTTCTCTACCAATAGCTTCTTCTATTTATTAAAATTATTTTTTCATCTGCTGAGAGGCCTGCCCAAACCCAACAGGCATTCTTTAGCTGCAATATTATTAGCCTGGCAGACAAAACAGAGTCAAAATGACTCATTGTAACTTAGGGGAAACAAGTTCTATAATAATAATTATTAGTATTATTGTTGGGGTTTTCTTTAAATTACAAAATTTTCTTTTGGAGAGAAGGAAAGATCAAAATAATAAACTAAAAAAGAATCTTCAGCTTTTGGTATTTCCTCCTTTCAGCCCTTCTTACTTAAATGAACAAAAAAGGAGAGATGGAGACATAAGGTGGAAAACAGAGAGAATCTCACACCTCCAGATGTACACTAAAAACCCTAATAAAAGTGTTAGGCAAATGAAAGCATATTCCTTATTTTAAAACTGTGAAAACTTAAAAAAAATTTTAAAATCCTAGGCTGCTCTTTTTGGAGAACGAATGGAATTTTGCTCTTTTCAGGTTCAGCCTTGGCAAAAATATTTAATTGGGGGGAAAGAAAAGTGAAATGCATCTGGTTCTTAAACGCTCTTCATTGAGCTATAGTCAATCCCTTGGTAGCCCAGGTCAAAAGGATCTGCTGCATCAATTTATAGGCATCCATCCCAGAATTTCTCCAATAGTGAACACACTCTGAAAGGCTAAAAATATAGTTCCACATCATTTTGGTTTAGGAGCAATTAAAGTCCTAATTCTGTATGCTGCCAGCTGATCTTCCATTGCAAGCACCCCTCTGGGAAATCAGTTTCTGGTTTGTGGGTTACTTTGTTCATCCTTAGATGCCTGAATCATATCTTGAGCAAAATTCTCATGTGGTATAAATTTATACTGGAACATCCTAGCCTAACTTGATCTATTACACATAGAAGTTATTGACTTCAAGGCCACATATCCCTTTGGGAAGTGGCAGGGGGTTTCTTGCTGGTGAATGAAGCAGGACATTCCCATGGCTGCATTGGCCTGATATGTTTCTCTAGCCAAAAGAGATGGAAAGTGTTGAAATTTTTGTTGAGGTGAAAGATCTTTTTTTATTTTACTTGGATTAGTTTTCTTGTACTCAAATTAAAAATGGTAGAAATCAATGAAGGTTTGGCTCAAAATCAACCATTTCCCAATTTTGAAATTCCTTTCCTCAAAGAGGTGCTTCTTCTAAGAGAACCAGTGAAAGATATAATTTTTTTTCAGTGAAGATTTTCCTTATGAATTTACAACTGTTACCTCAGCTAACTTTTTTGCTTCCTCCACCCTCCCGGTCTTGTGGGTTGCAAAAGACAGAAAATATTCAGCAGTGCTTTCCATAAGGCACTAAAGCTCAGAGGATCAGTCAACTCAGTGTAAAATATCCAAATAGTAGACATATGACTCCCCCTTGTGAGTTATGGGCTGGAAAAAACACTGCTTAATAGCCTGGTGTTTGTGTTCATCAGACCCTGCCCTTCAGGGAGAGCACTAAAGGATGCAAGCAATGTTTGCATTTTGTGTTCTGATCAGATTCCTTCCCATTACCAGATAAAAGGCCTATTCAGTGATGTATTTATTGGGTTATTTTGAAGTAAAATAAAATGGAATTAATCATCTCATGGACCTGAAGTCCAAAAGGCAGAGAAATGTCACTTTGTGCATCAGGACAAATGGACAAAGAAGAGAAATGAGGTTAGCCCTGGGGGATGCTGCCTCCTGGCAGGCTGGCTCTGCTGGCAGGCAGCTGTGGCAAAGCACTGTGACATCCAGGGAACACCCTGTGCCACTCACATTTGTCACTGGCAGCTTCAATGCCAATGTCCCTCCAGTGGTTTAAGGCACCTGAGTGCACTTTAGTCCAAGAGTATGTGCCCTGTGATATTCCATGGTCCAAGGTCACCTCACCGTGGCCTTGAAATACTCAAATGTCTTAAATTTTCTTGGCATCTCTAGTCTAATGAATCCTAAATTCTCCTTTGCACAATAACTTAACTTCACCAGGGAGTGAGTCCTGTGTTCCTGCCTGCATGCCCATCTGCTTTCCTATTCTCCATCCTGGAACAAGTCTCAGGCACTTCCCAGGACCTGGAAAGCATCAGATCAGAGGAAACAGGCAAATTATACCCAAATTTCCTGCTTTCAGAGTGAATACTCTGACT
The DNA here is from genome assembly GCA_013396995.1 of Dicaeum eximium. Taxonomy (NCBI): domain Eukaryota; kingdom Metazoa; phylum Chordata; class Aves; order Passeriformes; family Dicaeidae; genus Dicaeum; species Dicaeum eximium. Next base: position 435,528 of record VWZP01009193.1, read on the forward strand.
CGTGGGCTACAATTTTAGCAGAACAGTCACATCTCCCACGCTGTGAAGAGCAGGTCACAACCCAGGGCACTTGAGCTCCAGAGAATGTCAGGATTCAATGTGTCTCCTCTCAGCCACCTCCACACACGGCTCCACTCAGCTGTGCCAGCTCTGGAAGGTTCTCACTCTCTCCAGACCCTTTATTAAGAGTATGGGCTTGCACTGGGTGTGAGACGTTTTCTGTGGAGGCGCTGAAATCCCTCCAGAGCTCGGGCCCCTGGTGCTGGCTGCCCAGGTGGGCTGTGGGAGGATGTCTGTGGCCCCAGACAGATCTTCACAGGTGATCCGTGAGAGCATTTGGAAGTGTTGTGTCAGGTGCAGCCCAGTGGAGAATTGAACAAGCAGGATTTGGATGAACATAATGAGTTGCTTGACAGGTAATTTTTGTTCTCTGTTGTGCTATTTCTGCAGTGGCAACTGTCACTGTGAAAACCACCAAGTTTGTTACCATGACATTTGTAATAATTACATCCCACTCTCTGCAGTGAAATGGGGCAGAAATGTCGATTGAAATCCCCAGTTTTCATGGGGCTTGGGCCAGTGACAACTCATTTTTAATTTTCAGAGCCTTAGGAGGGAAAACCACATAAATACCTCGGGTCCCCTTTGTTTCAGCCTCAACAGAGATTTAAAAAAANGCACAGACAGAGCAAAGAAAGATTAGGCCTAATTTAACTATGTAGGGAACAACTCATTTGCTAACAGCTGCTACTTTATAGCTCACCAGCAAGCAAATGTATAGCCCCACTGACTTCCCAGCTCCACATGGAGAGAGCTTCCACGAGGAGGAAGGAGGAAGAACAAAGGTGCCATGCCAAGCGTTCATTAGCCATCATTAAAATGTGAGATTTTCTCTCCACAGCTGCAGGATTGCTGTTCCCTCCCTCCCTCCCCGAGGTCGCATTAGCATCTGCGATAACATAATTGCTCTGCAGCCGTTCCTCGGCAATGGCCGGGAGATTCTGAGGGAATTGCAAATACAGTGCAAATATGCCCTTAATAAAATGAGTTCAGATAATGGGATCTGAGGTCTGCTTCTCTATGCCTCTTCATTTCTAGTGCATTTCTCTTAATTTCCAAGATTGCCCATTTGCCTCTCTGTCCTAACAGCCTTAAGTAGAACTAATTGTGTGGATGAGAAAAGGCGGATTTGTACCTAAATACTAAAGAGACATAGGCTTATACTGTGCCTTTAATTATAGAAGTCATTAACAGTGCACAAATATAGCCCAGAAAAGAACTTGGCCCCATTGGTCCCTTTAATACCATTAGTCTATACCCCCAAACCATTCACAGCACTCTCCAAATTTGCTACAAACTCGCTAATAGTAGGAATGTTAAAAAATTTATTCTGCTTTTCTAGATACACAGACAACTCAAGAGCCCTAGAATTTAAAATACTGCCTTGTGATGTTAGTCCATATCCCCACAGATAAGCCCAGTTTTCCCTACCCTTTGCTATTTTCTGTTGTGCTGTCCTGGGCTGGTTCCTCCCCGTGTTGCAAATTCCTGTTGGACACAGGTACCTGTGCTCTCCTTGGCCAACAGGCAGTGGTCACCGGTGATTTTCAGAGCCACATCAGTGGCACAGCACTGGCAGGAGGGAATGTTCCCCTGCAGACATGGTTTGACAAATTCTGCTGATTATTCCATGGATTTAGAGGTGATTGTGTGCCTGACATGCAGCACCCAAAAAAACCAGAATGGGAGCAGGGCCATGCTCCCAGTGGATGGAATTGATGCACTGGGCAGCACAGGGTGGGGGCTGGGGGGAGGGAATGGTCCTGAGGCCAACCAGCATGGGACTGGTGTAGAGCAAGTGGAAATCTCAGCAACCCCATGTGTGCCAGGATTGTGTAAGTGAATACTCCACTACACTTGCAACCCAAAGTGACAAGGAATCTTACATAACTTCCTCGCTGTCATGCTATACTTAGATTTTGAATATGGTTAACAGCTTCTCTTAATACCAGATGTCCTACTATTGTCAGCCTCCATTAAAATTGTGGTGATATTTCCTGTTGATTATCAACAGCAAAACTGCTGAGATAAGGAATCTTCCTTGCTGGAGGACAGGTGGAAAGGAAACCCTGCCAATCTGCCACTGGGGAAAAAAAATACAGAACTTCTCTCTTTTTTTTTTTTTTTTTCATTATATATTTATTATTATGTATTTAGCGTAGCCTGGAGAACAAATCAAGTTTTTCCTTAACTCACAAGGAGAAAGTGTCCTAAGACAGCAGCCTACAAGAGGTAAAAAAAAAAAAAAAGAAAATACAGAACTCAAAACAAAACAAAAAAGTTGTTGACACTGATAGGGAAAAACACAGAAGAGGTAAAATGCTTGAAAATACCACATGGCACTTTATCAGTCACGACTGTCTTATGCTGTTATAAACAGATGTAACTGTTTTTTTTTTTTTTTTTTTTTTTTTTTACAGCTGAAAAAACCTCGGGTATTGCTGCCAGTGAATACCTATATAGATGATATACTCAAAAATTACATCCAGGCTTGTTCTAGGAGAGAGGAAGTTGTCTGTCCCCATGTGCCACTTGACAAATGTCTCTCCTGTAAACAAACTCTTGAAGTCAGTTGAGGTTTGGAAGTCTGTCCTTTGAAGAAAACTTGGATTGAGTCAGCAGGGCAGAGGAGATGAGGAGAGGGCAGAGGAAGCTGGCCAAGGCCAGAGCATCTCCTCCTGGTGCTCTCGGAGGAGGGATGCCCTGGCTTTGGATGGGGCTGTCTGGGAAGCTTCAAAGGCAGCCAGGGAGAAGAACTGCCTCTCTTTTACTCAAAGACAAGCTGTTGATTTTCAGAGGAGCTCCCAACAGGGCATACACACACTTACCCCTTTGAAAAAATCAGGTCAAATTGTCTCCTTATTTATTAGAGGTTAAAATAAAATGCATCCCTTCTTGGTTTCAAAAAGCTTTGGGTCACTACAGCTAATTTGGCCTAGAACCTAGAGATGAAAGGCTTTGCATGCCATTACCACTGCATCAGGGACTCCCAGGAACCTCTCCATCCCCACCCCCCACTCTCTTTCTTTAATGGTGGAGTTTTCCTAAATCCTGACTCAAAGCAACCACTCCACCCAGAAAGTGGAGTAGGAGTCAGCTGTGGTGGGCATGGGCATGTACAGCTTGGGCATGGAGCAGACAAAGCCAGGAAGTTTTGCACACTGTGGGGCCTTTCTCACAGACAAATTCTGGGTTTAGGATTAAATTTGGTGCCTGTCTCTTGATGAATTTAACATCAGCAGTGGAACAGAAAGATCTTGTGTAAAAAAAATCCAACAGGCAGGAATCCTGCTTAATTACATTTTCTACAGGCCAGTAAATGCCTATGAAAAACAGATGTGTAAAGAATTACTTCTTTTCAACAACTTCAGTAGATTATTATAAACTGTACTCACAGCTGTAGATGAGGAAAGAAAATAGTGCTCTGTAATCGGCCTTGGACAGTGCACATATCATCCAAAATCCCTTTTCTTGTATTTTTGTTTGCAAATTGCATTTTAGAGTAGTGGGAAGACACTCCACCAGGCACAGAAAAACAATCACAATCTCTCTCAGGCAGTTAAAAGAACACGGTGCTGAGTCTTCTAACAGCCCCTGAGGGACTCGCCCACGGACACACAGGCTGTCATGTCCCACTGCACATGCACCGTGTTTGGGGATCCTCCCAGGGAGGTGCTGCTGTCAGGGCTCGAGCAGAGATGCAAATCAGCACTGCCAGGACCTTTCTGTAAGAACTGTCACTCTTAAAACAGGGGGTGTGATGGTAGCTTGTTTCCAAAATCGTTGTAGTTGGCTGCAGATTGGAGTCCTGATACATCCCCCTGCTTCCCAGCTCCAGGAATAAAAGTCTTCATCGTGTCTTTCTGCTTCACTTCTGCTTCGAGACTGTGCAGGTGGCAAAGAAAGTGTGCGTGACTGCCTGTGAGTGTTCTCACACCAGAAATGATGACTCTTTAGAAACAAGAATCAAATTAGACAGCAGCTTGTTTAAAGCCAGGGTGGAAGAGGTTTCGTCTCTGAAGTCACGTAAGTCGTAACACAGTTTTGTTGCGTGTGGGTTATATTAAAAAATGGAGAAAAAGAGACCCTGTGGCTTCCTCTGCCCCTGCTGCAAATCCAGCCTGCAGCATTTAGGTGGCTCCCACAAGCACTGTGGACTAGTTCTGTGCTCTGTTAACAAAGTAGATCACAGAACAGGCAATGGCAGAAGGCTGCCATCCTCCCTGTGCTAGTGCTGGGGGGTGGCCCAGCTCTGCAGGGGCTGGGGGACAGAATCCTTCGTTCTGCTCTCCGTGCCCAGCCCACAGTGCAGCATTAAAACCACTGTTCAGCCCCTCTGCATCTGGAGTCTGGGCCCCTCTTCACTGTCCCAGCCATGGTAGCTCACCTGGTGAATGGAGCACCTTGCAGGTATCAGCACCAGCCACGGCAATGAAAGATGCAGGATCCATCCTCATTCCTTGTCTGGCTGCTCTGTCCGGGATGTTTCACACCACTGATGGCTCCAGCTGCACAGACTCACTCATGGAAAGGCCTGTGGTGGTGCTCCATGCCCGAGGGTACAAGCCTGAAGGGACCATGTCCAGTTGTGGGTCAGGAACAGCCAATCCCATGGCCATGGCCATCCCGTGCCACCCCTGTGGCTGTGGATGAGCCGTGACAGGGTGGGCACAGTGAGAAGCACCAGTACAAACAAACTCAGCTCACCACCCATTGCCTCCCTGAAGGCTTGTGACAGACTGAGTGCAACCTGGAGTGAAAACATGAAAAATTAATGCTGGGAAGGTGGAAGGCCAGGCATTTGACTTAATTTGAGGCTGGAGGAGGAAGGGTGTTTATTAAATGCTTTTAAAATAATTTGTACTTTTATTTTTCTCAATAAATAAATCACTGATTAGATGTTTGTCTTGACTGGGTTGATAATTTAAGTAAAAAGTCCCCAAATTCAGGTTCTTTTGCCCATGACACCCTGGGGAAAGGAAATGATCTGTTAAGTCTTCAACAACTTCAAAGAACATGACTGGCAGGCTGGGACTCACTCTTCAGCAAATTTAGGTGCCAGACTCTACCAATTCTCTTAATAGGTTTTTTTACCCCTGAGGTTCACATTTCCTTATGTTCCTGTTTTGTCTTGTTGTTTGTTTGGGGTGTTGTTTCAGAATAATGGCAAGGAGACAACTCGTCCACCTTATCTTCTCCTTGGTACCTGCCAAGTCCTTGCTTTTGAATTTGGAAGTAAATGAGGACTTTTTTAACAATGTACTTTTTCTCTTGTCTCATTCTCAGACCGAGTTCTACACCATTTAACAGATGCTTTTCTACAAACACCAAATTAGTTCAAAAGCCTGCAATTCAAATTCTCAAAACTTGTCCAAGTTGTAAACAGCTTAAAACAGATCTCACAATAGAAGTTCTGAGCTGCTCTAAGCTGGAATGCTGGCTCCACATACAATTATTAAATTAAAATTCAGGTTCCTCTGTAGACATTAAAGCTTCCCTGAATCCTAAAGCTTAAATAGTTCAGCTTTGGAGATGTTTACAAATATTTAAAGTTTTCTGAAGCCTTTAGCTCTGGATGCCATTTTTCACTAGTAACAAAAACGAGACCAGTGTCTAAAATTTTTCAGAATTTGATTGTCAACACCATCATTCAAAGTTAATTCATTTTCAAATGTAATTCAGAGGCTTTTTCACAGGTAGGACAAGACCAACAGTTGAGTTGAGGGTGCATGTACTTAAGATGTCTGGGGAAACAGCTGCTGAAAGAAGATATTTGCCATTAAACCTGGGGTTCAGCAGGAGTTATTCTGCAGCTAATAGAGAGCAGACCTCCAGTACTGCAGTCTATCTGCACTGCCATTACCTGCCTCTATTTATCACTGCTCCACAGGCTGAAAATTCCTGAACCTGCAGAGCTGCTACAGCCTTGGGGACAAATGGATTGAGATAGGGGTTGGGAGCTCATCTGGCCGTGGAAAACCAATTAGCAGTAGGGCTTTTCTGGTATTGTTCTCCGTGGCCAGCAGAAGACCTTTCCCACAATGAGCTTTGCAGCACACAGCTCCTTCAGGGAGCAGCAGGAAGGAACTTTCTTCATCTGCCAGAAGGTTCCTGCTTGCTGTGGGTTGGGGAAGTTTGCACTTAAAGCAGGTGGGTAATTAGGGGTAATGAGATGTGTATGTGGCCCGAAGATGCAGTGCAGCCCATGGAGATGTTCTGTGTTAAATCCTTCCAGCAACCTGGAGCTTTCTCTGGACTGCAAGGCCCAGCTGATGATCTTTGCACAAAGATCTGTTTCTATTTCCTCAACTCCCCTGTGAGGTAATCCTGGGCTGGCTTCTTCCTCCTGCTGTGTCCTTCACATCCCACTTCTCCTGCCTTTTCTACCTGACCACTCAGAGCAACTTTGGTGTCCACATTTATGGAAAATGGAGAACACCTGGCAAAAGGGAAAAGCCCTACTTACGCAGAGCCTGACAAATGACTTCTGCAGGAAGATAAAATCTATGCACAGTTCCTGCCATCCCTCTCTGAAAAGCCCTTCACAGTTGTGAGCACCAAAAGAAATAAATTAAAATTATCTTTTGCAGCTGTGGAGAACATTGGTCATATTTTACTTCCTCTCCACTCATCCATCCAGAGTATTGATGTCCATGTGGCTGAAGAGCCCACTCTACCAGAGGAGCCCCCTTACCTAAAAAAGTCTAGGTCTGGAGAGAACCCTGAAGTATCTCGAGAAAAGTATAACCCTTGATGATAACAAACTGATTCCTAGAACATTGACATCTGGAGTATAGATATTTTTTTCTGCACTCCTTTAAAGTCATTTACTCCTGTAAAGTCATTTACATTTCGGGAAGTGTTTAGTAAAGGAGAAAATTAACAACATGGTATCCAATAGCCATCACAGCATCTCCCATGTTTTTCTAAGGTCACTTAGAAGCTTATTAAAAGTGATAAATAATAAAAAACTCAGAGCCAGGATTCTGTAGATTCAAAATCTATGAGAGCAGAGTAACACATTGCTCAGCTGGCCAGTCAATATTGCTTAAACATGTACACTTGTCACCAAAATACCCTTCTCTGCCTCTTCCTGGAGCCTACGGGAGAGATATAAGATCTACAAAACTGACAGGAAAAGATTTTCAAGAGATAATCAACAGAGGTCTTTACTCATGGCTATTCCTTTCTTTTTTTCTAAATGCATGATTTTAGTCCTTTTGCCCCATCTAAAATATTCCTGTTTGACTGACCTACCTTGGAATGCACTTTATCATGCAAGCAATGCTGTGCTAGTATCTTACTCAAGGAATATTATTGCTGATGTGAGGAAGGGTTAACTGGGAAAGAAACCAGGGAGGCATCAGAACCCCTCAGGTTCTTGTGTTCCCTGGCAAGGATGGCTCCTTTGCACGAGCTGGAGGCTGCAAACAGCTGCTCAATTCTGATACCGTGTGATGCTGAAAATGACTGGGAAAAAGGCATTTCTCCCTCAGCAAGAGAAAGAAATCTTGCAGTTGGCATTTTATTTTGTTGCAGTTTGGGACAAAGGAGTTCTGTAAAAAAGAGCTGGTGGCACAGAAAATGGGAAAGTAATTAGGTGTGGGAGCAGCAGAAAACTTTGATTTATTGCGACATATTTCAACTTAGAACCATGATAATGAAAGTAGATAGGAAGATAATTTTTGCAAATATATGCTGTCCTCATAAAACCAAAATTTTTCATTTGCTTTGACAGAACTTGTATGTCCACCCTAGCAATTTTGATCCTTAACCCAGGGTATGGGGTTGAGGAATGAATGAGATGGTGCAAGAATTTTCCAGACCTGGCCAACTAAATGCAATTTAAATATTAATAAAATTCATTCTGTGACTACAAATACAGTGACAGTCTTGTTGTTCTACACTAATTGTATTTACAGGAAACGAAGAGCAGAAGGTCATGGCTCTTGACGTGTTCCCTCCCCTGATTCCAACCTCAGCACTGCAGCCCCTTGTGCTTGGTGCCTACATCTCCATAGGCGCACACACATTTTGGGGTTTTTGATCTGTTTGACAGTGATGGCTGCTATGATTTAGCCTCAGCCCTCCTTGTCACAGTGACTTGAACTGCCAGAGATGGCCACTAAGGTCTGTCAGTGTGGAAAACAAAACGTCAGGGTTTCAGTGTGGAACTGGGGCTCACACATCAGGCTGCAGGCAGGCAGGAGCTGGAGGGGTTCCCAATCTTGTTCCCAATCTTTTAGGGAGCTTTTGGGTCACATGACAGCCACAACTTCTGCTTAGTAGAAAAGCTGTATAAACACAATACCTTATCAGTGTCTCAAGGAGACAGATTACATAAATCACTCAAAAATTAAGTGTTTTACACTTTATCTTACTGGTTTTGCCTTTTTCTTCCTACAGCCAGACACCAGAGCAATGCATGAAGGAAAAAGGACCACAAAGAAAACCCCACAGTGCCTTGGGTGCCCCCCAAGCCTGGTATTTAAATTCCTACCCACATTCTGACTTCATTTGAGCTGGGGCAGTGGGGCTGCCATCCTCATCTCCCACCTTTTGCACAGGGGACTGCCATGCTGCTCTGCTTCCTCCCAGTAAGAGCCTTGAATGAAATGGGATGTAAAAGTCAGTGGGACAGGTACCTGCAGGCTGAAGGGCTGTTCATCCCAGATGTCCCTTCTCCCACCACAAACAGAAGCCATGGGCTAGTGAGATGCACCAGGAGGAATCAGATCCCAAACAGCCTCTCACAGTGAAAACCTCTAGAGAAATGTAACTGCTCCATTTCCCTCCTGACCACCCAGCTGATGTGCTCTGCCTGGGACAAGCACAGTTCCTAAGAGCTGCTGAGAGATGGGGCATCAGTGACTTCCACCAGCTTCAGAAGAAACAAATTCTGGTTGTTTCTAGAGAGGAAATGCAGTAAAATGCACAGATAGCATTGTCCTTCTGGCAAACCAAGAGGTCCACTGGGCCTCCTTCCTCAGAAGCCTCAGCCCTCTGTACTTAACGTGGTTATCCTGCTGTTCCCTGCATTCCTCATTTACCATTTCCCTGGTTCCAGAGGTTGCTGGTGTTTGATGTGTTTTATCTCAGATGTGGCTTTGATGTATTTTAGAGCAAACAGAAGTACAGAAGAGGATAACTAAGACTGGGCAAACCCAGAGCAACTTGGCTGTATTTGATAACAGCTCAAACTATTTATTTTGGGTTCCAAAAAAACCCCCAGATTGAGTTCAGAGACCTTTGCCCTGTATTTTAAACCAGGATTTTTTTCTTCCAAAGACTCAATTTTTCCTTTTGTCATTGAGGAAATATGTTATCCTATCTAAAAGGAGGCTTGCAGGCTGATGCTAAAATGTGCTTTCTCTGTAAAAGATAGACATTTTTTCTTTTCTTTTTTTTCTATATTGTCTTCCTACTGAAACATTCTTATTGGATTTTTCCGCTCTCTGCAGTTATTTTCTTCCTTTTTCCTTCCCCTTTTACTTCCACCTCCCTTCAGACACACCAAGAAATGTGCAAACTCTGTAATGAGCATGAGCAGGATTCCTCTTAAGGATGTTTGTCTGGGTGTGTGATTATCTTGGGAAAAAAATCCCCTTTCTCCTAGCAAAATAGAAAAGCCATGTTATCATCACTATCAGGAAAAATATAAGACATGATCACTTTCACAAATCATGTAGGAGGGTAAAAGAATGGTCCAGGGTTTTTTCATGTGTTCTCAATTGGAATATTTACTTTCTAACCTAAGCACAGCTTAATTGTAGCTGCTTTAGAGACTTTAGAGCTCCTCTTTGCTACCCACTTGGAGAGTTAGGAAATACAACACAGTAAGGAGAAGGGAAAAAAGAGGAGAAAAGTTCATTGCTTTAAAACAAAAAAAAAATTACCAACTTGTCAGACTACAGAGAAATCGTCTTTTGGACCCTAAGCTTAGTGATTCAGGGGATCCAGCACACGTGAGGAGCCTGTTTGGTATCACACTGATAGAAAACCTGACCTTTCTCTCCCCACTGCTGCAAGGTGAGGATCTGCTCCCTGAACACTGCACACCAAAGAACAGAAAACCCCTGAGATCACTGCAGGCAGCAGAGGCACAGAGCAGCTGATGCAGCCTTAAATCCACAGCAGAATTACAGCCCCTCTTTTGTTGGTGGATACCCTCTGTTCATCCCAGTGCCACAGATTTGTTCCTGGCAGCTGGAGATGAGCAAGAAATCACCCAAACCTCCAGGTTATCCATCTTCACTTGCTTAGGTGCACAAGGACATCTGAGCAAGTTAAGATGAATTACCTGAAGGTTTGAAGTGAAAGCATATTAGTTAAACTGCTCCAAACTCCCATGAAGATGCTCTTATTTTCTGCCTCCTGTAATCAGTTTAAATGATATATTAAGAAGCATTGCTACTAATTAATCTGAAAATTATGTGACCTGGAAATCAAAGCTACTTCATGTTCTTGGATATGAAGATATTAATCTGAATTTAATCAATTTATTTCTTTTAAAGCTTTCATTTATCCCATTTCAGTGTTGCTGCTTCAAAGCTGTATCTCTGAAGTGTGATGCATCCAAATGATTTCACAGTGCTCCTGCATTTTGGTTATGGGAATAAGTTTAAGGAGAAGGGGGAATAATAAAGAGGTGAAAGATGTGTTTAGCAACACAGTCATAGAAGTTACTTGTTGAAAAAAAACTTGGCACACCTGAGTGTAACAGACAAAATGTCCACAGAAATTATTGAACCAGATATACTTATCTGGAACCATTGTGGGGTTTTTTGGATGAAGTGGGTTTATTCCACTGCTTATCTACCACGTGGGGAGAGTTGATAATGCTGGTGCAAGGTTGAAGGCTGGTGCTCTGCAGATTTCTGCCTCCTCTCGCACTAAAGAGTGGCAGCTGTGACCAGCAGAAGCAGTAATCACCCTGTTCCAGGGCTGGAACATGATCCTTGTGAATGAACTGTGACACTTCTGGCTATTCCACACGTGGGAACACTTCAGCTCTTCCAGACCATGCACTGGAGACAACAGAAAATCCAACCTGAGGCTGCAAAGAGATGATCTCCCAGAACGGAGATCAAGAACATGAGGAGAGAGACATCAAAATGAGAATGGCCCTCAGAGACTCCTGTTATCTTCCTGTTTGCCCTCAGCAGTTTAAGAAGGTGCCAAATCGATATCTTCCATAATGTTTTGAAAATAAAACTGGGAGAGTAATGGAAAACTTCAGAAACTATTTGCTTGGGTATTTAAATGAGCTCAGTCCAGCTATATCCACCCTCTCATCTGTTAGCTCTCTGCAAACACTCTAACAATGAGTTTTACTGGCAGGGCTGTTTGTAGAGAGCTAATTTCAGAGTGGCACACATATTTGCAAATACCTACTTTTAAGTTTGCTTATGCATGTATCTGTCATAGAAATATTTGCATATTCATCCAAATAAAGAGATAGGAAAATACTGTGTGACTTGCCTGTCCAGCCAAAACTAATGAACCTGAGGCTTATTGTTAGTAAAGGATTTTAACATAATATAGAAATCTGTGGTGAATAACAATTAATGTGAGTCATTTCAAGCATATTAAACGTGCTGTTGAAGGCAGTTTGCAGGGAAGAGCCACTCAGTGTTTGGAGGCTGTGCGTCCCCTCCTGTTGAGTGCCTGGGGCACTGGGGATATTTGGGTCTGTGATCAGTAATTCTGCAAGCAGCAAGGCTGAACACTGGACACATTGTTGATTGTGGATTATTCCCCTAATGCTTCTCAAAAATGAATAATTTTAACAGACATAAGAAGGGGAAGGGAGGGGGAGCAGTGACTAATAACTTGAATGAAATGGATCGTCTATATTTATTTGCATGAGAGATTGGATATGGAAATCCACCAGCATCTCTGATGTGCTTGTGCTGTGGCACTGCAGAGAACTATCCATAAACCTCCTCATTTAGTGAGCACGAAGCATCCATCGTTCTGATTGATTGTGATGGGAAAGAGGGGCATGAAAGTCACTGACTGAACTCCCTTTCCACTCAGGATTCTCTCAGGGTCAAGTCCGGGCTGTGGGACCAAAATGGATAAAATGGTTTAGCTGTTTTTACCCTGCTTATGTTTTTTAAAATAATCAAGGAACTCGAAAGCATGAGAAAAATACGAGGATGAGGGATATTACTTGATGTACTGCAGGACAAAAATGTCTGAGAATTTAACAACATTCTAATAAATTGAAAAGGGTTACAAAAATACATGAAAATTTAATCTGTTACATGCAACACTCTGGGTGCCAGAATAAGAAAGTTTGTGATCTTCAAAATTGCCAGAAGGAGGCAGAAGGGCAAAGTAAAGGCTCTTTCTTTCTTCTTTTCTTGAGTCCTTTCTATCAGCTTGTCCTATCAGTCTTGGGGAAGTCGATGGCACAGCTGGAGGAACCTCCTCTCTGGTCCCCTCTTTGTAAATACAGGAATTTAATACTGCCATTATACTAAGAGAATAGCCCTATTCAATTGAATTACTTCCCTACCCAACAAAACAATAATTAAGCTAATCTTTTCACCCAGAGAGTCGATGCTGAAGATACCTAAATACTTCTTTCTTTTTGGCAGAACCTGTTCCTGTTAGAAAATTCTGTTTTAATGAAATTGTATTTTTGTATGCACTTGTGTTGATTTTTATCAGATTTTCCAAGGGAAAAATAAAGAACTTTAGCACTCTGACAATGTCAAAATATTCAATTTAATTTCATATGAATATTTTAGTCTTTGGGAATTTGAAATGACATTTCAGTTTGCAAATACATTGTATATTATCAATCAGGAGATAATTATAACACTAAAATTTAATAAAAATCCAAGAGACAGTTTAATTTTTGTTACAAGAGAACATTTTGATAGCCCCATAGCAGTATTTTTTCCCCGATTTCAGGCAAAGTTCTAAAGTCTTCATTTCCCTAAGATTGTCAGAGGTCTGCTGAGATGTTGCATTGCTCCTCAGAGATACACAACTTATTTCATGCAAATGTTGCCCCTCAGGTGCAAGACAAGCCAGGTTCACACAGGTGTCAGTACCAAGTACCCATGGCAAAGAGCAGCAGCACCAGCTTGTGCCCCGGAGTTTGGGCTTTGAAAGGCTGGAGGTGTTTCAGTGATTCCTGGGAGGACACCAGCATTTGATTCCAGACCTGCTGAGATGTGACCATACCCTTATTCAGAGGAAGGGACTCTGGAGTCACTGGAGCTTTGTGAGACTTTTCTTCCCATCATTTGCCCTGCTGCCTCTGAGACTTTCCCTCTGATTTATTACCAGAGGAGCAGCCCCTGGGTCTCTGCAGACTGTGCTGCCTTCACAGCAATCAGCTCTGCAACGTGCTGTGTCTGAAACTCAACTTCCTTGGATCAGATGCATCTTCTGTACTGCACGAATTTTAACTTGAAGGGGAGTTTATCCTAAGAAGAGAACACTTGAAGTGTGCCCTGGGTTAGTTAAATTCATAGTCTGGTTCTGCTCCGCAAGGTGAGAGTCACTGCTCTGAACTGTATTACAGCACCAGGCAAGTGTCACAGCTGAAGTATTTGTTCCTGCATTTATTCTTAAATAAATCTCCATGTTGTGGCAGAGCAGAGAATGCCAGACAGTTAAAATCATTATTTTATCATTTGGCAAAAGCACAAAGTGGAAAGGGAATGAATCCAAAATGATCTTATTTTAAAATCCCAATTAATTTTGCAAGTAATTTGGGGTCTTCATTTATTCAGCACTGATTCAGTACATAAATAGTGTATATGTGTGCATATATCAGCTAAAAATTGGAAAAGAACCAGCAATAACATGTTCATATAACCCACCCAAAATGTTATGGCTCTTAAACATTAGTGCAATGTGCATTCTGATAGCCATGGTAACATCTAAATATGCTGATCCTCAGCAGGACATCTGGGGGTATTTTATTGCAGAAGGCAGGGATGAATTCAGGATGAACACAATGGACCCTTTCCTGTTCTCTCTGTCTGCTTTATTTATCCTTAAGTCACCTGACTTTTGTCTCCAAAGCTGGAATTTCAGACTGACAAATGACCATTGCAAAAAGCCTCTGGAGTTCCCTCTGTGTGGGATTTCACGTGTGTGTGCCTAGGGAGAGGTGGCAGAACGTTCAGAATTCACCAGACTCAGCAATCCTTACTATTAACTATGTCTAATTGGAAACATTTCATTCATCTTTGATCTTAATGGCTTTTTGAAGGTAGCAGCCCAAATGTCTACTGTCAGAGCATGGGCTTTAGGTCCAGGATTGAGTAGGATAAATCTGTGTCTCAGCAGCCTTTGATTTTTAATGTCTCTGACTTAACTGAAGCATCCTCATCCACCCACTTCCTTGTTCTGCTCTAGCCCCAGTGTTCCTTTTGAATCCCAGCAACTTAAGAAGACTGAAAGCTGCAAAGAAGAGGGGATGGCAAATGTGTATTTTTAATTAAAAGTGTCCATAAGCATTAAAATCTTAGTTTAAAAAAAAAAAAAAGTCTTAGAGCTATAATTCTGAGATCAGTGTAGTAAGGGAAAGGCAAAATCTCAAATATTAAAATATTCTCTTCCCACTTTCCTCATTCTAATAATAGTCAAGTGTACTGAAAGTCTACAGGGATGTCCATCTGCAAAAAGAATTATGCAGCCTCCTGGTGGAAGCTTATTATTTAGAAAATCTAGATTCAACTGCTCATCTGTTTTCTTAGACACTATTACAAGTAACTCAGCTGGATCCATCACTGTGTTGGAACTGATGGGATGTGCCTGATTGCAGCATCTTCCATGTGGGATTGGAAGTTTAGGTTCAGCTTACCCACCCGTAGAGAGTTTCTTTTCTCTTGCTGCAAGATACATCAGAGATGATTTGAAAAGCAAAACACAAAACAGAAACAACAACCATAAAACCCCTCTGAAATCAGACACTTTGATCTAAGTGCCTAGACTGTTAAGAAGATAATCTCCTAGAACAAAGGGAACAAAAGAAATCTTTATGAAATTAAATGCTTGTTTTCCAGAAATGACAAAGGGAGGGAAGGTTGATCTCTCAGCTTCTAGCAAGGACATCTTTACTCCTGGGAAATGCTGATTTTCCTAAGGGTCTCTGTAACTCTTCACACCACGATATGTGTGCTCAGAAATTTTGGTTCAGTAGGTGACTCTTGGTAAACTTGTGTTCTCTACAAGGTCTCATGATTAAGGCAGGTTTCCAACATTTCATCATTTCAATGCCATTGCCATCAGCAGATTCTTTCTCCCTCAGGCCAAGAAAATCCACCAATTTCTAAGCACAGTAAAAGTCAGCTGTTAGTTTGTCACACTGCCCTGTCAATAGCTGTTACCATTTTTGATAGTATTGTTTTGATTGGGCTGCGTAAGAGTTATCATTCTACATTATTATGCTGGAATTAAAAAGGGATTGTTGTTGATTAATTGTTTCTTGAATTTCTGGGGAGAAGACAGTATCAGAATTTGTGGCTGGTGATAAGTGTCTTCTGAGAAATGGAAAAAATAAAATCTTTCTTCAGAGTAAGGAGACTGATTATTTTGCAGAGTTTAACGTTATTTTACTGAGTTTAATACTATTTTACCCAAGCACTGAAATGACAAATGAGGAATACAATGCTCACATCTCTGCCCTCTCATTTCAAACTCCTTTATTAGCCCTTCTGACAGGATTAAAACTGGTGCTCTGAAAGAATGTTGGTTGTAGCACCTCCTAGTATTTAGTCTTCACTACCTAAAATGGACATCTGGGAGCCTGGAGCACAGGAATAGGAATGCATTTCACAAAACACACATAGATGCCTTAAACCAGGCTAAAAAGGGAAGTTGCTGATAGCAACAGGAAATATAATAGAACCCAGTTTAATATATCACCTTTCAAATACTGGATATCCCAAAGAGCTTTACAAAGTAATAAGTTAGGAAAAGGTAGCAGTGGTTTAGCAACTCCATAAATAAATACTGTGGCTATTATTCAGTTTAGCAATAACTCATGCTTTTTAGACATTAAGAGCTAGATTTAGCCTAGTTTTCCACCAGCCAACATCCAGGCCTGGGGTCTCTCAGGGAGAATTTCAAGCCTCAGAAGACAGATACACTAAATAAAGAAATTGCATTTTCCAGAAAGAATATGATCCAAAGAGTTACTGGAGTTGGTGAAAAAATGAGTAGTCTCCTATTTGAATCCACTCATGGTTTTGAGAAACAAATGAGATCTCTGAGGATAATTGGAACTGAAAGATTACATGTGCCTACGAACAGATGGCACCTTGTGGAAGCAGTTACCTCACTGGTCCTTAATGGACCCCTTATTTCAAGAGGTAATGGAGACACTATGTTAGCTTTCATCTCCATGAATAATAAGTCTAAATTTAGTCTTGACTGTGTGAAGGCTTGTGGAGTTAATAAATTGCCTGTCAAATCTCCTGTGAGAATGGGAGGCAGATAGGAGGGAGCGAGGACTAAACTGGGAATGGCCGTGCTGGGCCCTGATGGAGCCCACGCCTCTGTGTCAGGGCACTGAAACCTGGGGCTCATTTTCTGTGCTGGAACACTGACTAATAAATGCTGCTGTGACAGCTCTGGGCAGGAAAATACACCTTGGATGTTGTCTTCATTAGGTTCAAGCTGTTCGTGTGTCAGCTGTCTGTGGTCATACACAAATCCTTTGGCCTGTTTGAGTGTATCCATTCATCCTGGATAATGCCATGGAGAAGAGAGGGCCTCACCAAAAGCTGTATCAGCCCTGCCTTTCTCCTTTAAGCTGTGCTTAATGGTACATCAGGTTTGTGTCATCATTGAGACAATTTGCTTCCCTCAGTGCCAATTCTGTGTCCTGGAAGGCCGGACTGCAGGCTGTGCTCACAGAACAGGAGCCATCTGCAGGTCCTGCAGCCTCCTCCTTGTCTGTGAGATCAGGGATCTGTACACCCTTCCTGCTCTGCCCCAGGCTGAGGGAATCACCCCCTCAACTTCTCCAAGGTTGATCCATAAAGTTGGTGCCATATGGCCTTAGCACAGCAATGCCCAACACGCAAAAATCCGGGAGAATTTCTCTGTGAACAGAAGGAAGCTGCACACAAGGCCCTGTTAGAACTGAGGTTTCTGCATTGCTTTAGGGACTAAAATCCAACTAAATGATAAAGGAACTTCAGAGTTTTTGTGCACCAAGGAGCTGTGTGTGAAGACAAGGCTGGTCCCAGAGGTCTGTGGGTACATCCTGTGTCACAGAGCTCCATGTCTGCCATGGATCCCCACAGGGAGCGGAGGCCAGGGTGATCCTGTGGGCTCCCTGCAGGCATGGAGGAGGATTTGGCAAGCTGAGGGTACTGATGGGGCTCCTGGAGTATCTCACCAGCAAAAGCAGCAGTGGGGATTGTTGTGGTGCTGAACTGGAGCTGATGGCAGACATCCTGGAGCAATGGGAGGAGGAGGAGAAGAGCAGAGGCAATGAGGAGGTGAAGGTGCTGCCACTGTTTTTTTGTCACATCTAGGGATTAAAAATAAACATACCACAATCATTAGAGCCTCTGCACACCAGCTGTTCAGCTCAACCCTGCCTCAACACTGCAGTGTGCCTTTAAGGGACTCATTTAGAAAGTTTGGGGATTTAAGAATCATTTAGAAATCCCAGGGTTTCCTGAGGCAGCAGAAGTCTCCCAGGGCCCCATCATTCATCTCCTCCCCCTAATTGGCTCCTCTGTCAACTTAGCTTCCTCTGTTTTCCAAATCCCCTCCACAATCTCAAGATCACTGGCAAGGTAAGACCATCACAAAAGGTGTGCTTGTCCCGTTAATTTATGAAAAACAAAATTGTCACTTCTGTGCAACACGATAAGGGAGCTAAGATTCAAGAGGTTAGAAAGGAATTGGGGGCATCCCCTGCCTTTTCCAGTCTGCTGCACTGAAGAGCTGGAATCCATTACCCAGCACACCTACAATATCTCACATTCCCACACAGATTAATTTTAGGTTGGTCGGCTCATTGCCTTTACACCTTGTGTGCAAGTGTAAAACTTGATCTACAGTGTTTGAATTTAAACAGTCTGTACTGCCAGTTTTTGAAACACTGCTGATAGGCACAGAGGATTGTCAACAAACAGGCACATTACTTTTATTTCCAATCCAAACACAGCATCCCTCCTGATTCCCTCCTCTTAACCCTTCAGTATGGTCTTTTGTTGTTTGTTTTTTGTTTGTTTTTTTTTAATGGCATGCTGCCAGTATCTTGTGGAGATTTGATTTCTATTTCAGACTCCAAAAGGGAATTCCTGAGACACTGGAGAGGAGGATGAATTAAAAACCCACAGGTGTAGGATGGGGTATATTGAGTTGACTGGAGGCTGCTTTTATTTGATGAAAAATCTGGAGGTTTTGTTTAGTTCCAGAAAAAATACCAAAGACCTTTTGAATGTGAAAGCCAAACTGAATGGAGCTGGTGTGGGTAGGTTATAACTGGCAGACATGGTCTGGTGCCCCATCTGGAAAAAGGATGTGTCAACCCAGACAGATCTAAATCAGTGACTACAACTCCTGTAATTGCAGGCCTGAGCCTGAACCACACTGTTCCTTGAATATAAACTGCTCTGGGTCCAGGCTCCTCCCTTGGGGCAGGGGTTCACTGCAAGGCAAAGGCAGCCCCAGGGAGGCAGGGCCAACTGTCCCAAAGCTGCAGAGGGGCACTGGAGTGTGCCAGGCTTAAAAGCAGAGTGTGGCTGTGTCCTGGAAGCTGGACATCTCTACAGGTACTTTATTTTTCACTAGATTACACATGAGAACTGCACTATCTGGAGGCTTTCATCCAGTTTGTTTTATTCGTCCTGTCTGAGTGAAAATCAGCTTAAAGCCCCAAAGAAACATGTATCCCAGCTAGGGAAATCAGGTCCTTGTCCCTCTGCACTGCTCTTACGCTCTTAGGCTTCACTACAGGGCATTAAAAAGCAAAGCAGAGTATCCAAACCTCAGTCCCTTTATGCTGGGGCAGGACACCAAAGAAAAAAAGCAACTCTAATTTCTTCTTCCCCAGCTGTAAGGCAGATTGTGACTTTTGTCCTGGGGGAATTTCATGACAGACTCATTAGTGAGCTGCCTGAAATGCACAACTCAGCTGCTCTTTTGGAACCTGGAAGTCACCAAGAGGGAAGGTGTCCTGGCTCTAGGTGTTGCAAGACAGGGGGCATGCAGGTCTGTAGACACTGCTGTCACAGCAGTTTACTGCAGCAATAGCTAAATTAGTTTTCAACTAACTGGTCTGGGATTTAGTAGGAGAGAGCAATTAAGGCAGGAAGGAGTTTAGCAGTGTAAATGATCCCTCTTTACTGCTGCGACCTGACATTACCCCTACCCAAGTTATTAAAAACACAGCAACCCCTAGGAGTCCCCCAGGCCTTCCCAGACACCTGCAGTACATCTGTTCCCTACATTTAGGAATTTCTACAATGGAAAGGCCTCTGGTTCCCAACAGAAGCAGCACAGACAAACGCACTGCTCTGTCCGCTGTGCGCGGAGGAGGGCAGCGGGCTTTATTTCCTGGGCAACTTTTCCATCATCTTCCCTTCCCCACCCCTGCTGCTGTGCCTGCTAATGCTTGTGATCATTAGCCATGAAAATGGCACCCATTTGTCTCCTTCTCCACAGTGCCCAAAGCACATTTGGACTCCAGCCAACGGGAGCAGCAATTCCGTGGACACGCAGCACTGCCCTAAGAGTGTATTCACAAGTGCATGTTAATGCAATTACAAGCCCAAATGAAGCTTGTTTCCCCCTCACAAAGAGTTCCAGCCCTGCCATCCTAAATCAGCAATCCAGTAATTTTTGATAAAACAAAGGGCTTCTTTAATAGGAAGATGCAGTTTTGTTTCTTTTATTATTCTGTCCCTTCAATTGCATGTGTGATGCTAAATGTCTTCAAATAGCCATTTAGCCACCCACAGAGAGAAAGTAGGTTTAAAAATTTCCTTGTTGCATAGTTTTGCATTGTGTGCTCCCCAGAGTATTGCCATTTTGTTTGTTTTTCTGCTTGGAGAAATGGATGGATCCAATTTGCAACCCCAACAAAACTGAATAGAAGTTCATTCTTCCCCTGCCTCCCTGGTTTTACAATCTGGTTTGGTGGAGATAAAAAATAATAAATTTTTAAAAACATCAATGAGAGTCAGAAGATACAGTGTACAGAGGAAAAATACCAGAGGAGTTCTTTTATTGCAAGAGTAAACCTGGAAATGAGGATACATTTCTTGTGAGTAAAGGAAAATAAATGAGAATGACAAGAGCAATGCAATGTCTACGTAACGTGACCCTAAGGAAAGACTGAATAAGCTGAGATTTCTGACTTGGAGAAAAGATATAGAAGAACATCACAAGAGCAGCTGTCTTTTCAAGAGGCAGGGAGCAGTCCTCTCCCAATATTCACACCAGGAACAACTAGAATTGATGGGCTAACACTGGAGCAAGGATGATTAAAGACAGAGATTAGGAGAACAGGGACTGCAGAGGTGAAGATAGCAATGACAGAAGCCTGGAGACCACCCTGGGGAAGGCAGAGAGACCCCACCACGGCCACCCTGGACACAAATTCACACATTTGCCAGGCATGGGAGCGATCTCATGCTGGGCTGGGGGAAACTCCTAACATTATCCTGTTGCTTTCATAGGAATCTCTTACTGAAATGATTAATTTTTTGTCTTCTTGGGGTAAAGAATCACCTGTGAGGCTGCCTGTGCTCCAAAGATGGAGCTAGACCCTCCTTCCACACCTCTTCCCATGCCACCCTTTCTGCCTGTGCCCTGACACTTTCTGTCTCTGCCATTCCTCATCCAGAGTTAAGAATTCAAGGGTTGGTTTTGATTATCTTATTACCATGGTGACCAGGATGACTCTCATGCCCATCTGCGCATGGCAGGATGCTGCAAACCTTTCCTTCAGTGCAAGCCAGGAGAATTGTTCTGTGTTCCTCCTCACAACTCAGAGCCACCTCTGTGCAGGAGCTGCTGGTGCTGCACAGTGCAGTTATCTATTAAACACTGGTTTTTAGGGAGAACCCAAGAGTCAGGATCTGAATGGATAGGTTGTCCTGTATGGAAACATGAACCCCAAATAGGGCTAAGGCAAAGAGTTTTGTTAAAGTACAGCAAAAATAAAAAAAATATAACTTCAAAAAAAAAAAAAAGTAATGACAGAAATATTAAAGAAGAATAATCCAGATTGGACTAAGAACTCTGAAATGGGTAGGACTTGGGAAACAGCCTCCAAGCAGAGCTCAGAGCAAAGGCTTTAAGATCTGGCTTTCCTCATTTCATTATTGTTAATGGAATCTCCCATGTCCAAATGAAAGACTAATTTAAGTCTTACTTAAATATGCCTTGAGTAATTTCTGTGCATTTAAGTCTTAGTTAATCTTCCTTAACTCTTTTTGTCACTTCCTTTGAAAGGAAGATGAGTGTAATTAAAGGAACTGTCAACTTTATTCTAGCCTTAAGAATTTTTGTGGTAACTTTGAAAGATTTGGTCATTATGCAGACTAAAATCTAGTAGATTAAATGTTGCTGTATCTTAAGGAGATGTCAGTCTACCACTTGGAATGCTCTCATTGTGCTCAAGTACAACATTTGGACTGGCCTCAAGGCTTTGTTATGATAAGTAATAATAACATTTTAATTATAGCTGCATTCAGGAAAGATCTTTTATTTAATACCTCCTCTTATTTTTACTCTTCCAGACCAATCCATGACAAACAGACACTTTCTCCAAATGGTTTCACCTTGGATGACACTGGCTCCCTCTCCAAAAAATGAGGATGGCTGTTCTTGTGTGAACAGGGATGCACAGAGGAGCATCCTCCTTTTCTGGGGTAACACCACTGAAATTTATGCTGCTTGTGCTCCAGGTAAATTCATCCAACCAGCTGCCTGTGGGAGTGATTCGGGGGGTAAGAGCAGTCCTCAGGTTTGCTCAGGATAATCCACCCCCAGACCTCACAGAGAAGCGTGGCACAGCCCTGCATCTGCCACAACAATTTGGATGCTGTGGGAGGTGCTGAGGTCTGGGTCCTCAACCCCCCTCACCCCTCACATCAGAAAACTGTCAGATTTATGTTGTGAGGTTAAAACTGTGGCTTCTCCAGTGCACTCTGGAAGGCTGCTGGCTCTGCTTCAGTGCCATCGTGCCATGCAGACCCAAAAGGGCGAAAATGTATTTTCATGCGCATGTAGGTGCCAGTCTAAGCAAGATGTTTCAATAGATGCAAGTTGGAAAAGAAAACTTCCTTTTTCCAACAGCAGCATGTTTCACCCAGCTCCACAGGAGAATTTCAGCTGGAGAGAGAAACAAGGCAGTGTTGGGAAGAAAGTCATGGGGATCAGTGCAAAAGGCACAGGTGAAAACTGCTGTTACTGACCCTCTGACGGGGAATTTGCTTCCACTAACTCCCTTCAAAGTCTGAGAAGTGCCCATGGCTGCATTCCCAGGTCCCTGTTGTCCAGCTCATGGAGGAAATGGGGAATAAATCCCCAGCTCCTCAGGGATGCCCTTTCCTTTCTTGTGGGCTCATTTCTGCCTCTATCACCTGCTAACATTTGTCATTTCCAGCTTTAGCCAAGCAAATTTCAATCCTCTCTTGTTTACTTTTGATTGCTTTGTCTTTAATGTAGCATACAAGGATTTTATGTGCTTCTGTTTCATCAATGTAATGCTTTTGTTGCTATGGCAATCAGCTTCAATTTTCTTTCGTTCTGGCAATTGTGTTTTTATAGTCTCCTGCTCTCAAAGAGATAAGCTGCCTTGTATATCACACAGACACTAAGTATTTTCTCTATGTAGACACAGCCAACCTTTGCTTTAAGACTCTGTTCCTGTTATTTGTGGGAGTAGTTTACTCCTGCTGATGATGACATTTTTATTCCTTTCTGTGGGGTCTGTTTCACGTAGGAGATTTGCTCAAATTTACTCATCTGTTCTACTACTGAGGACATGCCATGGTTTAAGAGTTTCACTCCTGCAGGCACTTGGAGTCCATGGAAAGAACACATTCAAGTCCTGGACCTGACAACAGAGATGAGCAAAGTGGTTTCAGCAGATCAAGAATCACCATGAATTAGAGCTGATTCTTTTAACATGTTGAGAATAACAGCAGGAAAAAAAAAAAGTCTTGAGGAAAATAATTCCTCAAATTTACCAATATATCTGAAAGCCGAATTTTCAAAAATGTCGTAGAAAAATATTTATGGGCACTCCATCATTTTTGGTCAGAGAAAGAAATATATGTGTACCAAGACCCATGTCCTGTCCTAGGGAGAAAGTGAGAGAATCCAAGCACAGAGAAATTTAAAGGTACAATAAGGTCACACGGGGAAAACGTTCCAGGGAGAGAAATTAAATTGAGATCTCCCATGTCCCAACCATCCCAAGTCAAATATAAAAATGGCTAATCAGCACATTTTTTTGCAACCTGCTGATGCATTTGAAAATCAGTGCCTATTTTTTTCTCCCCTCTGAAAGCTTGTGCAGCTCATTGTTAAGCTCTGGAAATGCTCCATACTAAAGTTATCAAGTCTGTCATCTCTTCAGCACAGTAAAACCAGCCTCCTCACTATCCTCTCTCCCAGGCAGAGGGTGGGAAAGGAGACAGAATTAACAAGGACTCATTCTGCCAACACGCTGAGATATGTGCATTTGTTTGGCCATATGGCTTTGTGATCATCCCTAATGAACATTAGGTAGCACTGAAGTGGGATGGTGTACAAAGGACCAGAACCTGAGGAATCACATCCCCTTCTCCCTGCAGCTCCCCTGGGGCACAGGGAGGTCCTTCCCTGCTGGCAGCTGTGACTCCCACACGCCCCAAACCACTGCAGATTCCATGGCATGACAAAGAGCACACCAAAATCAACACTGGCTGGATTGGTCCCACTCCCAGCAATTCAGAGTGACAGGGATTTATTATTTGATAAACCACAGTCATAATAAGCCAGAAGATGGCTGTTTATTGGAATGAAATCCATTATAAATGACACGGAAGCATTTTTTTCCCCCAACCAAAAAAAAAAACTTGCATCCCAGATGCAGGAAATAAATCCTGCTGTCCCTGGGGAGGAGATTTGCCTCAAACAATCAGGCTCCCCAGGATCACCAGTCAGAAGCAGTTAATGTTCAGGCAGCACTGCTGCGTGTGCCTGCTCCAGAAGAATATTCCACGTTGCTTTGGAAGAGAAGGGGCTGCACCAGATGGCAAATAATTAGAAATGGAGCACTGAGAAACTGATTGAAGATCTAAGTGAATAGTATTTCATAGGTTTGGCAGATTTTTTTTTAAACTACTTCTGAATTTTTTTTTTAAATTTTTGTGCTTTGCAAAGTAGCTGCATTCTTCAACACCCAGGGACGGTGGAGGTGTTGGCCACTTTCTCAGATAGCACCTGAAATAGCTGACATTGGTTAATAGCAAAAAGAACTGGACACTTTCAGACTCTGATTTTCACCCCACTCCAAGACAGGGACTGAATCCAACACTTGTAGATCCCAAATGGATTTATGGATTTATGTGTTCCAAAACCAGGAACATACTTTCTATGCTGAGAATACAAAAGAATTCAGGGTCCCATTGCTGATGGTCCCACACATTAGAATTATTTAGAGTAACCTCTGTTTGACTCTTCTTGCTGTAGAGTTCTGGGTTAGGTACCTGCAATATTTAGAGAAAGAATTTCTTAGCGCCTAAACTGGGGCGCAATTTAGATTCCAAGGGATTTGCATATTTCTGCATACCAGACAGCTCAGGAATGTATCCCAAGTGGAAATGGAGAATCATAACTCCCTGGCCATGAACACATGCAATGTGGGGATAACTGCAGTTATCGGGAAAGGCTGCTTTTCTTTCTTTTCAGGAAACTCACAGCCATCACTATCCACAGCTAATTTTCTTCACATGGAATTGAGCAAATAAGTGACCATCATTTCAGTGATGTCCTTTCATTTTAGTGATTCAATCACAAGTGTCTGACCTTCCATCTGTTCAAGTGAAATAATGACAGAAGTCTGAGATAGAAACTTACTTCCTACTCCTCCCCCAAAGAATTATTCCTAAAAGTGGCTCAGCGCTTCAGAAAAAGGAACGTTCATTAGTATTTATTTTCTGCTTAATATAAATTCATGAAAAAAAAAGGGAAGATTCACTGGCTGATACATCATGACTGTTGTGGGATGAAATATTATCTCATTTTCCTGAAAATGCAGGTAAACCTTATTGCTCACTGGATAATGATTGTGCCTTAGTTCAGCCTAGCACCGGCTTCTGAACTTGGTAGGAACTTTAATTAGTGTTTTCAAGTCTTGTTAAAAAGATTGCCTTGTTCTCCTTTTCTTCATTGTTCCCATCACGAATAGCAATTGTCAGATTTGGAACTAACTGTTCCAAACAATTAATTTCTCCTGGTGGAAAAACAAAGTTAGCAATAAAGGAAAAAGTCTTTGTGAAAATTTTAGTGGAGAAACAAAGTTATAGATGAAGGAAAAAATCTTTGTGAAACATCTGGCTTTTCAGAACCTCCTGATATCTCTCATCCCAAGACTTTTCATCTACACTTCTCCATTGTATTGAAAAGTGAAGGACAAATTTGAAGTTTCACTCACTACTGTGCAATTATATTACTCAGTCTTTGGTTCCAAGAGCACACACTGTTATTTTTCTTTTATGATTTACTGCCAGGCTCTTTGCTTGGTTTTGGTTTTGTTTTTTCTTAGTGTGGTTTAAGAGACTTTTGTAGAGATAATTACTCAATGTCAAGTTAAGCTTTCATGCAATCACATTTGTAATATTTTAAGCTTGGTTTGTCTTCCCAGTTACTGTACTACATTGATCTGCACAAGCTGAGCACAGAGCTTTAGTATTTTTATCTCTCAATTCCCTGTAGAAAAACCTCACATTTTAAAACTATTTCCTCTGGCCTCAGGGAAGTAATGGATTTATAATGGTCTGAGTACAAATGCACACCCTCATTTAATAAGTGTATGAGCACAACTCAGGCAGGCAGGAGTGTTGGAGGTACAACCTGACACGTTGCTACCTGCAATAAGAGAAGACAAGAGCAGCGACCACAGACAGCTCAAGCAGCCAACACCAACCTTTCCTCTGACCACAAATTGTTGTCAGAGGATCCTGATCTGTTCTGCAGCTCCTTGCCACGTGAAACTGTTTCCACCCTCATTTTTAAAGCAAAACAACTGTTACCCACAGAACTCCACAGGGACCATGAGCACAACCCAGGAGGCCCTGGGCTGTGAAGTGGCACAGACCCAGGGATTTGGGGTCCATGCCATGCCCAAAATTTATGGCAGGGCCGGCACCTTACTGAGCTCCAGCCTGGAAGAGGATCACTGTCGTGCAGGTGCACAGACATCTCAACAGTCACCAAGGGATGCAGATCGACACCATTCAAGCACAGCAAACTCCTTGTCCTGCAAGAGTTTCAGGGATAAAGCACAGAAGTAATGTCCCAATAAAGATGGAGGGTCAAAAATTCCCATGGAAAATTTTAAAAACTTGAATTTTTAGTTAAAAAATACAGTTTCTCTTTGCAATGTTTTCTAGCTCTGTTTGCTTTCCTCAACCCATTTTTAAACTCTGTCCAAGTAGAATAGGCATGTTTCCAAACAGAGTGCTCCTTTATTCAAATTTCCTTGGAGCAAAGGAATCGTGAGACTCTTTCTTGATAAGAAATGTGTCTCTTTCACTGGTATCAGTTCCTCTTCATGTTGTGGTTTGAGATCCAACTGAAATACATTAAGAGTAATAGCACGAAACTTCAAGGATTAGCACTCAGTTGGCAGTGAAGCATTTGTTCCTTGGTTAATTCATTCATAACATCAGTATGTCTGAAACAAGAAGAGAGAAGCATAATTACTTATGGCAATATTTGCTTGAAGTGAGAGTCATTTGTGCTATACAGATTTTTTTCTTCTTCCTTTGCAGTAAAATTTACATTGCAGTAGAAGGAAGAAAGAAGGAAGAAAGTGAAAGAGAGAAGAAAGGCTTTTTCTGTATATATGCTGATTGAAGTATTTTCCAGAGAAAAATAGTCAAAAATGCTTTTAAGTAGTTCTTGAAAGAGCAGCAGCTGTATCAGATATCCTATTTCTTAGAACTGACCAGGGTTTTTGCTGTAGTTGTTTTTTCTTCCTGTTTCCTACTGAATTGGAGTTTTCCTGTAATTGCTTTATCCTGTCAGTCTTCATCACTGCCAAGGTTTATATTAAAAATTAGGAAAGGAAGTGCTGCTCTGCTCCCTCAGGATTTGGTGGAAATTTTGTTTTAAACCAAACACACTCAGTAAAGGGCTTTACATTGCTTTCTAGTTTCATCATTAGAAGCTTTGTGATTCTTCCACTGTAAACTGATTTTTGCCCATGTGTAGCACTTCCTCCTCTGATGATGCACTGACACTGCAGCACCCGCTCAGAGCAGGGAAACAATGATGTCTCCCTGTGTGGGTGAGGATAACAGGGGGGATAATTTGTAGAAC
This sequence comes from Dicaeum eximium, assembly GCA_013396995.1. Taxonomy (NCBI): domain Eukaryota; kingdom Metazoa; phylum Chordata; class Aves; order Passeriformes; family Dicaeidae; genus Dicaeum; species Dicaeum eximium. The sequence goes on from VWZP01009193.1 coordinate 463,125, forward strand.
CATTTCCATTTGCAAAGAGACGAAATAGCAGAGGATCAGCCAAAGGGGAAGTCCGGTGGTTACAAAGAAACATCCATCCCGGCTTGTCTTCCGGGGTCCACCTTGCCTTGGCAAGAAAGAAAATAAACACTGGCCTCTCAGCCCTATCAATCAAAAATATATTTCCATGTATGTAAAAGTCTGAACACAGAAGGTAAGGAATGTGTTGCTGATATGAACCTTCCAAACACACCCCCTGTGCTGAAATCCATCCCTGGATCTCTGCCTGAGTGGCTGGACCCTGTGGGGGCAGCTGAATTCGAGCTGAACACCACGGGACAGCTTTGCTCTGCTGAAAGTGGGACTCCTACAGCCTCTGCCTGGTCTCTGGGTTTGGAAGGAGCTTTAGGACTTGGGCACACTACAAAATATCCCCTAGCACCCAATCCTTTCATCTCACTCCACATTTGTTGAGAGCCGGAAAGAAAAGACGGAGAATTTGGCATGGCAGCCAAAGGAAAGGGCATTCCAGGCAGCCAGAAGGGGGGATGTGATCTGTGCTGGTGCCGTGCCTCCTCATTTCTTAGCACTTATTTGCAGCTCCCTGGTATCCAATAATTATTGTCCTGGAATGTTTCCAAAGGCACTTTTCTGTGTGTGAAACTCAGCTAGACACATTCTGTATGGCAAGATCCCCTGGCTGGATGAATATCACCAGTCACATCAGGTCTCTGGCAGAAACTCTGAATTCTTGTTTCTACAAATCCTCTGAAACTTTGGCTGCAGTTTTGTCACTGAACTTTTCTGTAGGGCAGCTCATTTGTAAGAATATGGAAGAAAACATATTGAGAAAAAAGAAAAATATATTCACCTGAGCCCTGATTTCTAAAAGCTCTTAAGGATTGGCTTAGTATTTCCAGGAAGATTCAAATGTGTCTTCAGTGTTGTCCTGTATAAGAAGATCTTGTACCAAAAATGGTTTTTTGAAACCTTTATGATAACATTTCTTCAGCTTTTATTGTTCTTCATATTTGTAAGTCAAAAAAAAAGGGGAGAAGGGAGAGGGACCACTGAGACATGGAATTTTATAGTGAAAATATAAATAAATTATATCATCCTGTACAATTAAAAATGTTATTGCTAAATAATAAATAAATACTAAATAATACATTTATTTTTTTTAAAGGTTAACAGATGATTTCTGTAGGGAAGCCATGAATTAAACATCACGCAAAACAATTAAACTCTGGGAAATAGGATTTCTGATAGAGTGGTCAACAATTAAAAATGAATGTGCTACTCTGCTCCAGGGAAAAGCAGTGAGATGCCATGTTTTCCTGCCATGGGGAACAAACGTACTGTGTGACTGCAGACGGAAAGTTCTGCAGAACACAAAGCAAATATTCCGTGAGTGGCAGAGACTTAATGTGAGATGCTGCTACACCAAAGGCACAGGCAGCAGTCGTTGTTTCTGGAGCAGGGACACCACTGGGAGACACTCACTCCTCCCAGCAGCAAACCTTCTAAATTCCCCACCTGCACTTGCAAATACAGCTCTTAACAGCGTGGGCACCTTTACCAGCAAATTCCAACTCAGGTCCACCAGCTGTGATGGGTTTGTCTGGAAATTGCTTGCTGGGAGCCAACCAAAACAAGGAAGCCTCCCTTCATGGACAGAGGCATCAGCTGGAAGACTGCAGCAAGGAACAGGTTGTTCAGCTAAACACTTCAAAGAGTTAATGTGATTTCTTACAGCTCTCCCTGAGCAATGCATCTCAAACACAGCACTGTGAGCTGCTCTGACATGGTCTTACAGCTTCTGAAGCTCATTTCCATGCAGCAATCTCCTTTCATTTTTACTCTGTCCTATACCTCCCCAGAAAGACGTGCTGGGCACCACACACGTCAAAACAAACAGAATAAAGCTGTTTGAGGCAAAACCAAACATCTTCTGATCTGATCTGATCTGATCTGATCTGATCTGATCTGATCTGATCATTAACACTTTCATAACTTCATTTCTGCTGGATCCACGCTGGAGAGGTGCTCTGTTCATGAGTTCAGTGCCAACACCTCACCTGACTGTGTTGTCCTCTGCCTCCACCCGAGCTGCAGGAAGAGCCAGCAGCCCGTATTGGGGGCTTTCCACACCCATTGCTTGGGGAATTGTCTGAATTGTTTACCATGGCCAATGTGCATTTGAACAGATGGTAAATATCTCCATTCTTGCCAACAAGAGTCAAGAAGTGCCACTAAAATCTATTTAGAATGGAAAAAAAGAAGAAAAAAAAAACAGTTGAGAATATACTCAGGTCTGTTGCAGGTAAAATCTGTCAGCTAATGGGTAGTTTCAAAGCGCTTGTACTGAATGATTCATTAGAAAACTTATCTCTGCTTTGGGTGCTGATAGGAAGAACCCCAAAAGGGCACTTTTTGTCACTGATAAACAGGTTGTAATTATATCATGAAAAGGAATTTGATGTATTGTAGGAGTTGAAAGAAGTTGCAAGTTGAAAAGTTGAAAAGAAATGCTGCATTTTCTATCTGTTTTATATCAGCAATGCACACTATTATGGAAATTATTTTAGACTTGGCAAAGTTTTCCAGAGAGAAGCAATCAAGATATAAAACCTCACAATGGTTTGGTTCACACAGCCATTTCTTTCAGCTCAGGCAACTTCATTTCTTTTCTCTCTCTACTCTGTAGGGCTTCATGGTTATCAAATACAATCCAGTGACTGAAAAATGGGTCATAGCTTTGCAACACATCCACTGGAGATGCCAAGAAACTTTCCCAAGATCTTTCACACAGCCATTGCTTGTGGCTTGATTACAGTCACAGATCTGTGCAGAGCTGGCACCCCCAAGACATTAAACTTTTATATGAGACAGTGTGAATAGTATATCAAACACACTTGTTCTCTATAGGATAATCTGAAACACTTTAGCTCTCATCTCCCCTCAGCCCTCACCGCTGCGTTGTTTCCACCTTGCTGGTTATAAAATGGCTGTGTTACATTATTCTGTCATGTTATTTCCCAGGACAGCAATACAGGTTTGGCACAAGCAGCCTCACATCAGTGACCAGCTCTTGCCTGTGGTGTTGTGACAACACAACCCGAAACAACATCACTTCTTCAGCTGCTTCCTGGCTTCGTGTCCCAGCGATGTGATGGCACCTGGAGCCATCTACCAGCCCTAGTTAGAAAGACACTGATCCCCTCTCTGTTCTCTTTCCAGTTATCATGCAAGGATTCCAAAGAAGATTTTAAAGATTGACCCTAAAAAGTGATATCTTTTGCTTTGGGGTGAACATGGGGTACTACATTCCCTTAGGTCACCAATGTGAAAGATTAATAAAACACTGAAAAATTCTCCAAGAGCTGGACTTGAATCATTTCAGTTAGATAAAACTAGATATAACAGATAAAACAACACTGAAATAAAATTATTTAACTAATTTATCCTCTTTTATTTTGTTTGAGTTTTTGTTTTGTTTTGATTTTTTTGGGGTTTTGTTTGTTTGGTTGGTTGGTTGGGTTTTTTTGGGGTTTTTTTTTGCCAGTCCGGAGCCTTGCTTACACAAGTTGGAGTTTTAATCCTTTCCATCAGGGTGTTGATTGCTCATATTGATAAACAATGTGGGGCTGAAGAGCCTATTTGCAAAAGACCAATGAGATAAAATCAAAGACTGTGAACAGACCTGCTCCCATGAAATGATGAATTGTGTCCCTCTGATGCTGGTAAGGCTTGGATCATGAGTTTAAGCTACAGAGTATGAGTTTGGTAGAGCCATGCTGAAATCAAGGAGTTCTGCAGCACTTCTATCTTCATTAAAGAGCTAATGGATTTCACTATATCATGTGAAAACAGCACTAGAGATCCCATATTTTGTGTCAGTAAATAATTTGCCTCAAGGCTGATACAATGTGGAAAGAGCTCTTGTATGTTCTTATCCTTGGATAAACACCAAGCAACCTTTCCATCGACTCAAATCTTCTAGGAATGTTCAGACAGGTTCTAAATCCTTATTCCAACCTTCAATATTCCACTTACCAGCACAGGCAATATTTCTCAACTTATTATAATAAACAACAGACACTCATCACTCCATTGGAAGAATGCTTGAGTGGATTTTGAGTCTGGACTGGTAGATTTTCATTCCAGTTTCTAGGACCAGATTTATGGTCTTGACAGGGAGTGGGTGTAACATTTTTGCCTAGTCATTCATATCCTGTTTTCTCCTGAGCTGAATCTAGCAGCTTATGTACTCGTTCTGTGACTAACTGTGAGAGCTTGGCCAAAATTTCCCTCCATTGTCCAATTCTTAATTCAGACATCTCTACTGTACAGTGTAGGTACACACCTGTTACTATATCAACCATAATTAAGGTCTGGGACAGGCTCTGGGTAATTTGTATTTTCAGTTCAAAGCCCAGCAGGATAGGGAAAAGCATCTTCCCATGAGTCAGAACTTGGACCCAGACTACTCTGTAGTCAAGTGAGGCTGCCTGGAAGTGGCTTTGAACAGCCCACTCCCAAAGCTGTCTCTCTAACAGGCTGAACCAGACCAATCCACCTCCAGAACCACGTCCTTTCCACTTTTCTTTCAAAACAGGAAGTAATTCTGTAATTTAAATGAGATCGGAAAACTGCTGTCATGGTATCATGGAAATTTCTGACGGCTTTGTCTGCTCTGAAATTTACAGACTACACCATGAGCTTCTGCTGCACCAAGGGCCACGGTGCCTTTTGTCTGGGGTAAGAGAGATGGGTGGGTGTGGAGTTCAAGGACATCAGTAAACCTTGCAAAAATCCAAAATATGGGTGACACAGTCACCTAACGCTTGGTGGGAAGTGGAGTGCATGTGGTGTTCAGAGCGATTTAGAGTAGTACCAAACCAGTTCAGCAAACAGGCTCCTCTCAGCACCTGTGTGTGCTGCCCTTCAGCTGACAAGCTGTGCTTTCCCCTCTGGCTCTTCTGGACACTTTCCAGTGCTCCCTTGAGAGCCATTTCCAAGCACAGCTACAGAGCCCTTCCTTACACAGCACGAATGGGATGGAACAAAAGGATTCCTCAACTCTTCTTTTGCAGCCAAAGTCTCAGAGGAACACAACATGATTATAATGTTTAAACCTTGCAGAGAATGACAAAATTCCAAAGCCTTTTCAACCCTTTCATCCCAGCCCAAGCACTGGTGTTCCAATTCACAGAAATTCTAATGCTGACAGCTAGCAATGAGGCCAAAAACTTTCTCTTGGCCAATTTTGTTCTAGCTGAGATGACCCAAAAACATTCCAGGTGTTAATTGTGCAGTGCTCAAACTGAGCGGCTCAAAACAAACACAACTTTTATGTGAAAGCAATTTATTCATTTAATAGAGTGTTATATCACACTTGCTGAAATGCCCTTCAATTAATTCAATTAATTGCATTACCATTGATTTTGGCAATTGGAATCCCATATACATTCCAGATCAACAATATATATAAGGGTGTTGTGGAGAACATTGGTTTCCTTGGTGTTGAGGTAGCAACATATTCTTTGAATTCAATGTACTCTTGCACTACTACAGTAGGAAAACAACATATTCCATATGGCAGCAAGGATTTAAACTTGGAGAATTGGAGTAATCAGATGTATCTGCTTTGCTAAAAGCAAAGAGTTAAACAGAATAACTTTTCACTGGCCACCTACAAAAACACACAACTGTTACTTCTCCCCCTTCTCATTTATCCCCATAAACACTGCAGGTACCTCAAATGTTCAATCTGCACAGCAGTTTGTGAGCATTTCAACCCACTACTCCAGTTAATGCCAATAACACTAATGCAATAAGTCTAATTCTCTTGGGATAAATACCTGGTGCCCAAGACAGTGCTTTCAAAGACGCAATGTCCATATGCTGATTTTAGCTCTAAATTTCATAATTACACAGCTCCATACTAATTTCAAGCCATTTGCTAAGTGTGGTTGAGTCTATCATATTCAGTTATCTCCCCTATTGCTGGGGTGCCTTTACAATCAAAAGACAGGAATTTTTTATTTGCAGCTCCTTTCTTCCCAATAGTTTTAAAAAGACTATAGGTGACTCCTTCCTGAACTCAGCTAACTAAACATCTTTATGTTCTATTTTCTCCTGCCGGAAAAATAAACAAATATCTATTTATTTTATTTAGATAAGTAAGTTCGTTAGATAGGCTAACACAAATATTTCACTGGAGATGAATGTTGTATGAACCTATTTACCATTCTTTTGGTCTCTACTGTATATGAGAGAGGGTAGGAGCTTTGAGAATAAATTCAAAATTAATAGAAAAGGTTTAAAAAAGAGGTTGAGTGAGGAAGAGTTCTTTTCTCCCATGTCCAACAATTCTGTGAGGGTTCTTATCCCCTGTACAGAAAACATTTAGAAATTCCTGACAGAGACTGCACTTGCACGTAAATGCAACCACTTCTCTGCATGACTGTGTATAATGGATTTTTAGCAGCACTGTAAAAATTTCCTTACAGCTACTAGCCTGTGACCCAGGCTCATTTACAGCTCTATCCTGCCTGCTTTTCTCTTGATTTAAGCTTGCAACAGCTTTCTCTAGCAGGCCTGGTTTATGCCAGGTTAAACGAAAGCTGGCTCAGCAGCACCTTGCACGAATGCTCTCTGAACACACACGGCTGCAGCCAGCCCGACTGCTGAGGACAAATCCCCTCCCAGAGAGGCATGGAACAAAAGAAACAAAAAACCTGCCCAATGGCTAAAGGGCAACACCTCACTCACAGCTATATTTCCCCTGATCATGATTTTGACCCTATTCCTGCTGGGTTTCCTGATTTCTGACTGGGAACCCATGGATTACGTGGCAAATCACTGGATGAACTAATCAGACCATTGGTGAGAGCAGTCCATGGAAGCTGGTGTTCATCAATAAGCAATAAAAGTAAAATGCAAAGAATATCATCTTTACAATCAGAAAAGCAGATTAAAAAAATCAATTTTACAATTAAATATATATGTTCTCTATTTGTTGTGATATAAGCTACCTGAATGATGCCATACAGAAAAATTCATAGAGGTAATTAAAGGTGTTTTCCATGTGCCCATTTCCCTTGAAGATGCATGTATTCTCAGAGCTCTGGTAATTCAGCTTTTTAAAAATATTTAAACATCTCTCAATAAAAGAGCTTTTTGGAGCTTCACACTATTTCTGACAGGGACATAAATAAGGAGAGCAAAGAGGTGATGGAGTAGGAAGCACTGGTCACAATGTCAGCTGTCCCTCCTCCTGTTGTACTCCCCACAGATTTGAAAGGTCAGAAAGACATGGAACAATGCCCATGTCCTAAGAAAAATGGGCAAGAAAGGTTAAAAAAAGTTTTGTTGCCAATGTACTTGAGGAATTTTCTTCCTTTTGCTTCACAAAGCATTGAGCTGTCTGGGTTTTGTGGGATTCAGTACTTTGTGGTTAACATTTGCTGTGATTGGTTGTGCCTCTGTATAAAACCAAAAGGAAAGTTCACCTTTAAGATACATATTTTTAGCAGCTGACCTATATGGTACAAAGTGCTGTCCAAAAATCATTTTTATGGCAATAGACTTTAAAGAAAAGTTTTTCTGTGTTAAAAAAAAAAGAAGAAATCTCCTTTAAATGATGTCTTCTCACTTCCTTGGTGGAGGAAACTCTTCAGAGAAATTCCTGGTCCTTTTGTCTTATCCCCCTACATATTTCTGCATTACCATATTTATTCCCATTCTCCGTTTTTCACAGAGGAAATCTTCTGGCATGTCAAACAAACACATTTTAAAGAGACTTGCTTTTTTTCATGGAAAAAGTTCTTTAGTCAAGGGACATTGACCATAAGGATTTATATTTCTTCAAATCATAAAATGGAATAAAACTACTGAACAATGGAACACAGCAAATACAATGAGGCTCTGAAGAGATTTGTGGCTGGACCTTAATCATAAGAAAAAATAATGCTGGCACAAACTGAGGAAGACAAAGAGCTCGTTTGCTGGTACTGCCTGGGCACAAGCTGCAAATGTGCTGCAGACCCTGGGGAGCTGGAGTGATAGGAGATCCCGGGAGTGGTTTGTGAGCAGGAGATGACACCAACCCCCCCGGGTAGGTGATGTTGGGTTTACTCCAACCTCTGCATAGCTGAGAGTCCCAAAACCTCCTGGCAGCCTCCACAGGCCGTGGTGCCTGCCTTCCCTCCCCAGGGAAGGGCTCAGAGTGTCCGGCAGCCCTGTCCAAGCACAGACACCAAATCCAGAAATCACCTTGAAAATGTCACCCCAACCGCGACCAAGGGAGGAGAGACCCAAACAAACCCACCCCCAGAGGTGTAAATCCACCTGATCCTGGAGCCTCCCAAAAACTCCTATTGCTTCCCTTTGAAGCTCAAAGACAGGGAAAACTGATTGCTGCCTTGGTCCTCACAGCAGCCTCACATCACACCCCTCGTTGTGGAAGCTGTGCTAAAGCTGCTCCGACGCTGTGTGCTGCTTAAGAGATGCATTTTGGCCACCCCTTTTCCAGCATTTATATCTCTGTTACCCAGCAGGTGCAGAATACTCAGGTCTGCATCAGCCCTCTGGTTTGCCTTTCCACCGAGCTATCAGCCCCAAACTGCAGCTGCACTACCTGTCTGGACTGAAATTAATCCAAATCTTCTGTGCGTCAGTGTGGGGGCAGAATTGCCTTTGCTCAGCAGGCTGCAAATGCACTCCCCAGTCATCCAAAGCTCTGCCTACAGCCAGCTCTAATTTTACTCTATTTTGTTTATGCTGGAGTGGCTGGGTTGGTGTTTTTTTCATCCCTTCCACTCAATCTACTTTTGTTTTTCTAATAACATCTTCTAATAATATCTTCAATTCTGATTTATTTATAGCTAATTCCCTTTTATTCAGGTATTACTGCTGAAAGTGTTCTAAAATTGAGTCCAGTTACTGGGAAGGTGCTGGGGGTAAGTCACTTACTTGTGGGTTAAGTCTTAGATTTGAAATACCATTGAGATGGATGGATTTTCTGTGTTGTTCCTGCTCGTAGTCACACTGCAGTCTGGATGGGAAGGGATTGCAGTGAGGGGGGAGCAGCGTGGGTGTGTGCCAGCATGTCTTTCTGAAAAACTTACAATCTCCAAGGAAAAGTGACTGATAGAGTGTCTTTATTTCCCTGACAGGTGGTACTTAGCATAGGGAAGTTGCATTGGACATGCTCAGTCCTTTCATGCTCCAATTAAAGGAAACAAATTGTCAACAAAAAGCACAGGGAGAAATCCATCCCAAACATGATTTAATGTGCCCATCTCAGTTGGCAAACACTGCTGCTTGTTTGTCTTTTTTGGGTTTTTTTGGTTTTTTTTCTTAAACGGCAGATCTCCTCGTGAGATATTGTAGCAATGTGACAGAACAAAGAGGCATCTGTGACTTGGCACTGAGGTAGGAAGGGAGCTTCACCTTGATCTCACACCCTCAGAGAAGCCAATTTCTCTTTCTCCTGCCACTGTAATCTGTTTATCTTAGAGGTACAAAAAACGTGAGCATGAGGCCAGTAATTTCTCCTTTAGTCCCAACACAAACTCCAATGAAGCTAAAATGAAACATTTGTTTAACCTCTATTTAAGACCCTCCAGAGAAGGGTTTTCAATACTCAAAGCTCTCAGTCTGTCTTTGTCCTTCCCACTGGAATATTTTTGCTTTTATTTTTCCTCTCCAATAGGCAGCTCCTATTTGTTGACATTATTGGATGTTATTACCTAGGAAGTCAGCACCTGGTCCCTATATAGAGAGGAAAATCAGTAGCAGAGCTGAATGAAAGAAGTAATTTTGCTTCATCTGTTGTATTTCAGCATGAAATATTTGGCATGAAATTAAGATTTAAAAAAAATAAAATTTCTTTTTGAACACCAAATGTAGGCTACAAGAAAAATTAGCTTGCATATAGAAATAGTCTTAATTATTGCATAGGAGCTTCACTGCCAGTGTCAGTCAAAATGAAAGAGACAACATATTTCTATAGAGCATCAATATTGCAAGCAGCAAAACAAGCCCAGAATTCCCATGAAGGGAATTTCAGATTTTTTGTTACCACAGGTATTTAAGTCTCTCTCAAAAATCAGTAACCGAAATAGTCCTTGCAGTGGGTTATACCAAAACCATTCTGCATGTGTAAAGCATAGAAGAAATTAAAACTCAAAAAAAAAAAAATTTAAAGCAGCAGTTCTATGGATTCTTTGTTGACACTGAGGAGAAAATCACTTGGGTGGAAAGCAGAGGAAGAAGAAATTTGGCAGCACAGGAGAGGCCCCAGCACACGGAGAACATGGTGATAGGAAGGGTTTAACAGGGAAAAAAAAAGAAAAAATAAGAAAAAAAAATAGACTTCAGGAATACGTTGGGGTCCCAAACCTTAGCGAGAAACAACTGAACTTCAAATTTATGGAAGAGTCTGGACTAAGTTAGCAAGGAGACCATCAGATCATTCTGGTGACTGTGAGCAGATATTGCAAGGCAGCAGTCAGACATTTTCAACTCAGCTTCAAGCAGAGCAGAGCTCTTGTGACAACATTTCTGGAAGAGCAACAGAGAGGAGAGGATTTTGTATGGATTCTACTATGGCCAACCATGAGAAGCAGCAGGAGACACCTCTGAATGCAGCCACTGCTACAGCAGGAGCTGCAGTGGTCAGCTGGCACCAATGGTTTATCCAGAGGAAATAATGGATGGTTTATCCAAAGGGAACAATGGTTTATCCAGGGCACCAATGGTTTATCCAGAGGAAATAATGGATGGTTTATCCAAAGGGAACAATGGTTTATCCAGGGCACCAATGGTTTATCCAGGGACACCAATGGTTTATCCAGGGACACCAATGGTTTATCCAGGGGTACCAATGGTTTATCCAGAACCAATGGTTTATCTGGGAGTACCAATGGATGGTTTATCCAGGGCAAATTCTCTACACGATGTGTGCCTGGTGCTGGAGCACCAGGATCAGCTCCTAGGCTGCTGTAGCATTTCATTTCTCCTCTTCAGCACACTCCCCACTGCAGGATCCTGCACTTCCCGGGCCCCATTTGATCCCTGCCCGAGTCCATCCGTGGTAGAGGAGGGCTCCTCTCCACTGGTGTGAGGCAGAACCGGCCAGGGACGTCTGCTCAGATCCCTGAGCACGCTGGTGGCAGCCATCACACACCTCCAGGGCTCTGTATCTTTCTTTTCCCTCCCTTCCCTGGTCCCTCCTTTCTTCCCCCATCACTGCCAGCCACTTCCAAACTAGAATTTTGTTTTCATTTACAATCCCTTTTCATCTGGATCCTTCATTTTCACTCAGATCCTTCCTTTCCCCATTTCTATGATATTCAGTGTGACAAAACGACACTTCTGACAAGCAACCTCCCCACCTCCCCTCATTCTGGGGATGCTTTTTCAGCCAATTAATCTAACATCATGTACCATTTAGCTTTGAGAGGCTGGTGTGACTCCTGAAGGAGACAAAATGTGCTGCTGGGAACAGAGAGATGGGGGTGATGGAGAGGACCATGAGGAGGCTCCAAACTGTCTGAATTACTCATCAGGAGGGTGCCAACATGAAAGCCTGGAATATCTTCCTTCCCCATCTCCTTCCTCACAGACGCTGCTGACACATGGCTGTCATTATGCCACAGAGCCATTTTGTTATGTGAGTGTGTGATGGGACGAGGGACAAAGCTCTGCTGAAACCCTCTCAAGTAGGGATTATGGATGTGTCTGTCAGGCTCCCTGACAATCCCTCCACTTAATTAGCAGGTAGGAACAGTACCCAATGCTAGCTGGGGTGGGATTGCTCTTCCCTTCTGAATATGCCCCTCTAAAAAGAATAGACACATTTTCAAGATCAATATAAATAATTTGGTTTGAAAAAAAAATAGAAAAAAAATACACAAATTCAATGTTCTTTCACATCCCCTCTCTTCAGTAACATTTTTGTCTCAATTTGAAATGTTTTATGCTTGAAACGTTGCTGAGTCACATGGAATAACATGAAAAACATTCTAGAAATTGCAGCCAAATTTCGAACCCAATGATGCTACCTGAGTTCTGACAGAATTTGGTTATTTTTTTCTTTGATTTTTTTCCCAGATTACAGTCTCATTCAATTTTAACTTGTTCTGGGAAAAGCATCCTCAGCTTGCCCTCAGAACCTCCAGCCCTATAGTGTTTGGACTTCCAGATAGTTTTCCTAGATTTTGAATCTTTAAAATCCACAAGGTTTAGAAATGCTCTCTTCCTGCTCTATTAAATGACATAATATTCCAATTCTACAGATTAATGCCTTAAGATTTATTAATTGTGATTTAAATCGTGGGACTCATCACTGCAAACATGCAGACAAAAAAGACTGATTTCTTAGAGCATTTTTTTCCCTGGGCAAAAAAAAATCAGTGTAAGAGCAGTGTTGGGTCATCACCTCCCTGATATTAGGCATGACAAAAACAGTGGGATTTTAGCAGCGCTCTCTTGGATGTCACAGTTGTTCAGTGATCCAAATCTGATCACTCTGGAGAAGTTTCCCTGTAAGCAACAGTGTCTGTAACCCCTCTGACAGCTGCCCTGTCTGAGCCTCTCTGTGCCTCTGCTGCACAGCTTCCCATCCTTGTTTTGCTCCTATTAGCTTACAGCAGATCACTGAGTGAAAAGCCTGAAGGAGTCTGTGCCACTGTGTGGGAGGGACCTTTAAAAAAGCAAATGCTGGCATGTGAGAAGATTTCACAGGCTGTACTACAGTGGCATCAGCCTGTTGAGCTGTTAGCAGTTCCTAATATCAGCTCATCAAACACTGCTGTCTCTGGTTTGGAAATGACAAAGGATTTTGTACTTGGAGTGGGAATCTTGAGAGCAATTTGCTTCAGATGCAGACAGAATGTGCTCACCCCTTGCACTGGAACAGGGAAATGGAGTCAGGAAGCAGCTCTGAAGGATGCTGAGCAGGGATGTGTGCAACACTTTAAGGGGGAAAAAAACACTAAAAAACAAAAGTGACAGCTTCACAAAAGAGGAAAGACAAAACGTTAATTTTCACTCATGTGGTTTATGAGATTCAGCTCCAGCCCAAGGCAATTTGTTTTATTAAAAGCAACAATTAACAATGCTGTCCAAAACCTTGCTGCAAAATCCAACAGAAGACTTTCCTCTTCTTATAATGAGACATTCAATAAACAGAACAAAAAAAAAATTAAGTAAGCTCTTCCCTTCTGTATTATTTTTGGCTTTTTGAAGGGGATTTAACACCAATTTTAAAATAAATATGTAAAAGTTTGATTATTTCTTGTGCACAACATTGTGAATCTGTCAAGAGGAATGGATGGCCTTTGCTCCCAGGTTCTTGAAATAACTGTCTGTGAGACTAAAGAAGATCCTGGGTGTCTCTGACACTTCTTTCATTACCCACTGAAAAAGAAAATAGATGTTGTGTAAACTAGAGCCTTGTGGGCGCTAATAGCAGATTCTCACATGGGATAAACATATGTTCAGTTTGCTCAGAGCAAGCGAATTTCCCATTTCGCTACCAAAAGAAAATAGATAAAAGCCTTATTTTAACTGATGGAAATTTCACTGTAGAACACACTGGTAATTACTTGCAATATTCAGTTCTCTGCGCTTGGATGTTCAAGTGGGTGATGAGAAAAGCAGTGTGGAATTCTGGCTATTTATTATCTTGCTACACCAAGCATCCGAGTTTTTTGCCTTTTGTGGATTAAGAGTCAATGTCAAATTTGAAGTTTGCTGAAAAACAAGGCATGAGTAGAACCCGAAAGGATCAGAGCTGAGCTGGAGAATAAGCCAAGGCAAGTCTGGGTGTGGATTCTTTCGTGCTAGAAGAGAAAAACGAGCTCACAAATCTCAGGAGAACATTCCACCACCCGCTTCTGTAGTTTCAAAGATACCTTGATGTTTAACCTTCAAACTGCATTGCAACAGCTCTTCTCCCACACCAGCATTTTGGTTCCTGCACATAAAACCAGCAAGTGAGAGGGAAAACAAACAGTGTAGGAAGAAAATACTCAGTTTTCTTTGGTAACTCCTGCAGAGTTTGGTCTGAGCTGAAAATGATGGAGGATCTTTGTTCCACAGAAAGGGGTGATGGTTTTTCTCAGGGTCTTTCAAATTTTCAAATCACGTCCCAGATTATCTCCACTTCCCTAGATAGCCTTTTTCTACAAAAAGATTGGAAACCCTGCACCACTTGATGGTTATTTCTGAGAACACAGTGAAAGAGTTAGAGGCACTCTCATTCAGCTTTGCTGACCATAGGAGTGAGGCAGCTCAAGCCTCCAAATTGTTCCAGATTCTACAAACTCAGACAGACAACAGGATCCAGCATCTCCAGTACCTCAAACCCTTGAGATTCCAACCCTGGCATAAGCCTGGACCTGAAAAAGCCTTCCCCCAACTCTTAACAAACACTCTGTGGTACCTTTTGGCCTAAGCCTAACTTATGAATTCACATGGGCACAAAGCAGGAGACATTTAAGCATGATATGCTGCAAATCCAGAACTTTTCTATTCATGTGGCATTATTCAAAGCTTTATTTTTTTATGTCTGTGCAATTGGAAACAGTGGAAAATAAGACTTGGTTATAAATAAGGTTGAAATAAGGGTAGACTAGAGGGATTTGATACTACACCTAAAGCAAGATTTCATTACAGGGACTGACAACCTGAAATACTCATGCCAATGTTTTTGCCCTCCATAATTTTTTTTATGTGGTTTCTTACTACAGGAGTTTTGTGATACACAGCAGAACTGTGTGACTGCCAGATTCCTCATGACACGAAACCAGCAGTGAATCAAACATCAGCACATCCTTCTCTCCCTGGACTGGCTCATGGTCACACAGAAGGGCCCCTTGCTTTGGCCACTTGCTGCATTTGCTGCATTCATCACATTTGGCATCAACCTCACTTTCAGTTTTTCTCTCTCCCTCCATCATCCCACAGTATATTCCCTTTGTGCAACTCTGAGTTTTGGATGCAGGCCTGCCTCCCCTGCTTCTCCCATCTTGGAGCATTACTGAGCAGCAGATACCAATGGCCATTTGTTGTATCAGTAAGAGCTATTTAGGGGGAAAATTTAATTGCTTTTTAAAAAACAACAGAAGTACCTGAAATGGACTTTAAATACTTTCAGTCAAGGTTGGAGATTTGTCAGTGCTGCTAAAGCCTGGGGATAAGTAACAGGCAGAGCAGAATAGAAGTAGGACCTGAGCTAATGATGATAAATCTTGAGTGAAGAATTACTTAAGTTGTGAAAACACTGAAGACCAGAGAAAATCAAAAGCCACTCCTGGCTGCTATTTTCAGTTTTCCTTTAGGAGCCAATGCCTAGTTTGGCCGTATTGTCAGCTCACAACATCACCACAGATCTCCTACCATCTTTTCCCTCCTGATACACATCTGCTGTTTAATCAGGGTTTTCCTTCCAGCTGCCACACACCTCTTACTAAAGGAGTGGAGCAAGTTTGTTGGGCCAGGATGAATGAGAGTGGCAGTGAAATAAAGGCTAAACAAAGAGAACTGTGAACATGAGCCCCTCCAGCAGTATTTCCTAAATAATACATCAGGGAGGAGAAAGATAGATATGGAATGAACTGTGAAGTAAAACAAGGTTATCACAGCTGAGTTGGGAAATATCCCTAGAGGGCAGCTAAGTGAGAGGGAAGAAGGTGGGATACTCTACTTGAAGGTAAAATCAGGGAGGGCTGGATTCAACATTAGAGTGAGTTAGTTTAAGTTAGCCTGGCACAGCAAGGAGCTGTGAAATCATTCTATGTGATTATTGATCTCTTCCCTTCATGCTGCTCAGTGCTGAAATGCCCTGCATACAAATGGGGGCTTTTAGTGGATTCCAGCTATTTGAAAGAAAAGTTTTGAATATACAGACACTTCTGAACCACCCACATGACGAGAGGAGAGGAGAGGAGAGGAGAGGAGAGGAGAGGAGAGGAGAGGGAAAAGAAACATATTTCTGTGTTTGGCATTTGCTTTTATTCTGCCAGTACCATGTGCCCAAGTCCCTAGATCCTGTTCCTGAGTGATGGAAAAGAAGATGATTGATGGATTCTGACACAGGGGGACCATCTGGGCAAGGTCTGAACTCAGAGTTGCAGAAGCCACATGAGGAAGTGAAATTCAAATACAATGCACCCCTGCCATTGCCACACGCTGAGAATGAGTTGAAAAGGCAGTGACAGCTCCAACAAAGCTGTTTGCACAGCAGAACACTGGGATAGTCAGCTGGGGCAAATGGGGTGGAAAGGATGGAGCTTCAAGATGCACTACAGATCAACTTCATGATTTTGAACATGTAATTTGTTACTATCATTCATATGGATACTGCACTGATCCTGAGACACTCTGTGCACACAGATTCATAAAGAAGAAATGCTCTTTGCTGCACTTAAGGATGCTGAAAGGCAAGATGGATATGAGCATATCAAAATGAGACTGTGAAAGGTAAAATCCTCAGCTCCAGTCAATGACTACATCACTACAAATAAAACCAGATTCTTCTGAGCCAATCCAAAGGTTCCTCTATATTTCAAAGTAGCTTTGGTTACACTCTTGCAGATTCCAATATTCTCATCTTTCCCTCGCTGTCTCTGGTGATAGAGACTCTGTTACATTGACACAAAGTTGGCATCAGCATTTTTCTCTGGAAAGACTTAACAAAACCACTCATCCTTTGCTCTCCATTTCCTGCCTATGAAGTAGAGCTAACACTGCTTGCCCTTCTGAGTTCCTTTCTCATATCCATTTTTTGTTCAATACTTTGGGGCAAAGATTTCCTCATTTCATGTCCTCTGCAGCATGAAAACAGAAGCTAACGGCTACTCATGGTAAAAAATGTGGCTTAAAGGAAGGAAACAGCTTCTCCTGTGGAAAGTGGCACAGTAAAGGTTTTGCTATTTTGCAGCATTTCAATAAAAAGTTTTGAGTAATAAATATACATTTTTGAGGTCTTGAAGTACCAGACACTACCATTACATTTCCCAGACCAGGCTGGGAACACAAAGTATTTTTGCAATCCAAGTCCCAACCTTCTAGTCTTCCCTCCTTTCAAAAGGATTTTGTGTCTGCCATTCTCATGGGGAAACAGTTTGTGACCTTGTTTCTTAGATGACACTTCCCACGGAAGTGGTTAAAACACTTAAGAGAGTAAATTTTGTTGGTTTGGGGTTTTTTTGTTTGTTTGTTTTTATGATTTCTACTCCTTTTAGAATGCAAATGCCTGGACATCACTTCAGGGAAGGCACTTGACAGCAGCTGAATGGGTGTCAGCTCATACATGAATCGAAACGTAATGAAAATTTGGCTGCGACCAGATGATCTTGGGGGAATTCTATACATTAGGGCTTTAAAAATGTTAACTCTTTAAAAGCTACAGTTTCCAGACTGCCCCATTTCCTGTGTTTTTCTTGAGTACAGAATGAGGAGGAAAAAAAAACCCAAACCAAAACCCTGGAAATATGAGCAAAAGCTTTGTTTGCCATAAGATCAGCCACACCATAAAATAAGCTCATAAAAAGGAGCGACATGCACCATAAATCTCAACTGCTTTATAGAAAATAAAGCAAAGCTGTCACAGGGGTGACATCACTTAGCACACAGGAAATGCAAAAATCTTGGCAGAAAAGCTGATTTCAGTAAGTATTAGGATTCTATGTGGATTAAAATGTTGGGGAAACCTTTAGCCTAGCTCAAAGTCAGTGTTAGGGAAGAAGGAGGTAAATTAATAGGAAGTAGATAATTTTTTCCTTTTCAGTAGCAGTTAAGAACCAGAGAATCAGGTTAAAACCACCCCTGAGGATTCATATCCCATCAGAACTGGTAGAACATTTGGCCATGATGAGTCCAGTACAATGAAAATACCAACCACATGAGCAGCTTTTGAATTTTCTTTATCCACGAAACTACCTGGTTCAACTATAGACCACCAACTGTACCTCTTGACCCACTGTTTTCAGTATCTGGTCCTAACACAACAGAATTATGGGTATGTTCCTTACCCACATCACCAAAAAGATGGTGTTCCATCTATTCCATCCCTATTTGTTTCTTCATTCCCAACTCCAGGTGACTTGTGATGGTGAATGTGTTTTTTCCAGTTTGCTGAGACTCCCAAACCAAGTGGAAAACTCAAAGGTTGAATATCTGGACACAGTGAATCCTGGAAAACACTGCTGCCAGCTCTTTAGTGAAACTCACCCAGCTGAACCGAGCACTGGGGCGTTTTGCACTTGAATCCCCAGTGTTTGTTCATTATTCTCTTTGCCACAGACAAAATACATATGGGGACCATGGGGATTTTTTAGTGTGTAAGAAGTTATCTATCTCTCTTGCTGACTGCTTTGCTGTTCATCCTTGATGAACATCCTCTGATGTTTATCTTTTTGATTTGCCTGCTGTTTATTTACAGTTTTAGATTTGCTTCTCTCCCCTTCTAAGCAACCTTTGGAGCAAAGATTTCAGTAAGGGATAGCCTGAGGTGGCTGAGCACAGAGTCTTCTCTTCTCTGCTTGTTTAGTTGGGAGGCAGCAAAGAGCGAACAGAGCAAAGGTCAGCTCAGTTTACACAGACTAAATACAGTATTATTTATCAACATCTCCTCTGAAGTCATCCAGGAAGCTTCTGAAGTCATTCCCACCTTAGGGATGCGATTGCCAGAAGAATAGTAATGCTGAAATTACACGGAAAAGAAGAAGAACATGGAAAGGAAGAAGGTAATGGCAGCAGAGGAATATAGAGTGCAAAAATATTCATCAATGGTTTAATAATTGATTCACAAGACAAAGTACTTTTCTATCTGGAGGGACAGAATGGCCACTGAGATAAGCAGACACCAAGAGAAATAAAACCAATAAAGGTAAATTACTGGGCCTTGGAATTTGCTACATATTCTCTTGTAAATCACAGGTTCTTTTTCAAATATCTGAAAGAGTCAGGACAGCATGGAGCTACAGATTACATATTTTTGGAAAATCCGCAAGCACATTGGGAGAGGCTGGGAGGGAAATTCAGAGTAGTGACACGTTAGAGTGGATAAATAAAAAATCTAACTCTGGCTTTTGGCAAGGGGACATCTGTAAAGCTAAAGAATGAGAAAGGGAGGAATTGACCAAAGCCACTGATTAATTCACACTTACACATTTGACCAAGTCCTAGAAGAAATATTCAGAGATTTTTAAACATAAGTTCATTACGACCCCAAGCTATAAATTTCTGGAACTGAGGGAAGCACAGTTCAGTGCTTGCCTTGCTCTTCCATTCTTTTCTGACCAGGCTTCCTCACTGCTGGGCAGTTGGACTTGAGTAGTTGGAGCTTCAGTCTCACCCACTTCTTACACTATAATGTTTTTAATCAGGGGAATAGAGAAGGGACTTCATAACACAGCTAAATGTGTCACTTACACCAAAATATTATAACCAAAAAAATGTAATTTTTAGTAGCCACTGAAGTGTGAAATACCTTCTCACTGCAATGTGCACCACTGTATATGCCCAGGAGAGGTTTGTTGGCACAGCTCCCTGTGCTGGAATACTTGGAATACACCAATACATGTATAGTTTTGCATTGCATCCATTTCTAAAGAACATGTAGGTAAGCAAAAACCCCAATATTACTGTGATTGTTCTGGACATCCCCCATTAATATTGACAGAACATTCCTCATTATATGGCAGGAAGGAAAAGTAAACCCTTTTGTTGCTGGGTACTGGAGCTGAACAAATTATTTCCAATGAATAATTTATCTGACTAAATGAGATGTTTTCTGCTTGCTGAAGACCAACAATCCCTCTAAGATGTACGTATTTTAGTATTTGACTGTCAGACAACTCCTCTGAGAGTGGGGTGCCCATGAGCTGGTGGGGAGCAGCTCTCTGACAGAAGCAGCTTTCAGTGGCTGAGTTCTGTATGGGGCCAACACAGCTTGGCTGAAGGACAAAAGTCTTCCCACCACATCCACAGGGACTCCTTTGGACCTGCAGGTAGGATGGGGTTGGGTAGTGATTTTTGTGAACACTGCTCTGGGTGGCTGAGCCTCCACAGCACTTCCAGCTTGCACATGTATAATTCAAGCCCTGTGAATATTAGCTGTGACAGGCTGGGTAACTATTTGCAAAGAATCATATTTTATTGGGAAATTATGATCTAGGAAATGATGATCTATTTTAATCCATCTGTATGTTTTGATGTGTTGCCAAATGAAGAATTGGGGCTGGTCAAAAACATAAACAAAAGGTCTGGGCCAAGACCCAATATTGGCATATATTTGAGACAGTTTAATGGACAACATAATAGTGATAATGTCTAGAAGTGCCTGAAGAACCAAACTCTGAAATGGGTCTGGGTCTTTGACTTCCAGCAGCACACCAAGCCTGGAGATGATGTGGAGGCAGCAGTGCTGTCCCTGGGCTCGCCAGGGGAGCAGAGGAGGCGAGGGGCAGCACCCAGGGGCACGGGGAGCCTGCAGGTCACAGCAGAGCCCTGGGGCTGTGTGACAGCTCTGGCAGCTCATGCACACATTGGCTGGGAATGCCTGACTGCAGCAGGGCAGCACCATGAGACAGGGATGTGGTGGAGGACAGTGACTCAGGCTGGCACATTCGGGGTGCAGGCAGAAGCGCAGCCGTGAGTCACCCGTCACGCCAGGCAGGAAGGGCCAGCTTCCCATCCAGAGGATTAATTTGGGACTGGCTGGTTTCCAAGAGGAAATCAGATGGAGGGATGCAGGAGGCAGTGTTTCTAGAATAGAGATATTTAAGCACATGTGAAATGAGAGAGAGGATTAACCAGAAAGACCCAGTATCAATGAAGAGAGAGTTATTTTGGAGAGGGAAGGGAAATGAGGAGGATGCACAGCCCAGTGAAACTGCTAAAGGTTTGGGAATATAAAATTCAGTTTGCCGTGTTTGTAATTTCTTCTTCCCCGAGGAAACTATTGAAATCCTTCACATGATGGAGCTAAGGGACCTCTTTTACAAACATCCAGGAGAAAAGAAATGTTGGAGGATGATTTTTTGGGATATTGACTTCATGTAGGAGTACAAAACATACAGCTACCACGAGACCAAAGAAGAGAGACAGGCAAGGAAATGCAAAAACAAAGCTGAGAAGTAACCACACTTATAAAATGGTCTGTTTGTCTCTGTTAACTGGACTCTCCTTCCGTGAGTGCTACACTGATTTACTCTCAGGCTATTCCAACAACCTTCTCCCTCTTGCAGGAGGCACCAAATGTGAGGCTGAGGCTCAGCCTAACTCTGGTCCTCTCTGAAGACAACACTCCCACTATCACCAAGCTGCAGGAGGGAAAAGGTGGTGTAGCCTGATTTTGTTACCACACCTACAACCACAGAGGGGAGCAAACAGGAAGAAATCTGCCACAACCTTGAGATCATCATTGACACTCTCTGCAGCCACTTTGCCTCATCTACAAAACAGCATTTATGAATTTTCCCCACTTCCTAAAGATATTCTGAAGGTGTAGTTCAGCTGAAGACAGTGACTTGAAGAGGAGTGTGTTTTCACTCTGTCAAACATTATAATTTGCTATAAACTGTAGTTTTGGGAGTTTTAAAATCTTGCTCACAATGCATTGACTGAAGATCTGATTAAGTATGCGGTGAAGAGTGCAGTGACTTCTCTTCAGAGAATGTTTTCATTGAACATCAGAACTATTATAGCTGTCTAAGTAATATTCAGGCTTGACATATATGGTATCATTAAGGATTTACATCTTAATAATGGATTGAGAGCACACACTTTCCGGACTCTCTTGTCACTAATATTGCACTGAAAAAAATTCCCTGGTGATTTGTTTACATTTGTTAATACAGATTTTAAAAGATACTGAAGCACTAGACAAAGTAATTTCATTGCTTGACATGAAAATATTGCCTCCATTTCTTTAATGCTCCAACTGTAATGATTTGTTCCTAAGGACCAAGGATTACAAAAATTCTCCCTACAGACTAATTAATATTTTCTTTAACCAGGTATTTTCAGGCTTTTATTTATTATCTGAAACAGTCTGTGGAGGGAGTCACAGGTACTGCAAAGTGGGCATTCCAGTCATTAATGACTCGCAGCCTCCAGCAGCCGTGGGCTGGTGACAAGGTCTGTGATGTTTCCCTCAGGTCCCTGCAGCTGAATCCAAGCAACAGAACAGAGAGAAAGGGTTAAGATATTCCAGAGTATTAAAAATCCGCTGTTGGATGCCATTCCTGGTTGGAGCGCAGTCCAGCTGGTGGGAATTCAACAAGAATTGACTGATGACCTCTGCCCAACCGACCGTGTATGATCCATCTCTGACACCAGCAAATCACTTTGCAAGACATTTCCATCTGTCTCCATGCAGCTCTGCAGCAGTCTCTGCATTCCAGCTCTCCAGCTGAGCTCTGGGGCTGTGCCAGCCACCCTCCTTTTGCCAGGATCGTGTTGTTGCCTCTGTCCCACAGCACAGGGGTGTCCCAGCCTCTGACGGACCACACCACACAGGAGTTGTCTCTCATTTCCTGCTTCTCTCAGTGATTCCCTGGAAAGGGAAAAAGCCCTTTCAAAGCAGCCCCTGTTTCTGCTTCTCTCCCAGCAGCCTCTTACAGGTGATTGTGACACCTTGCTCACACAGTCACACAGGGACTGAGACATTTTCCTACTCAAGGGATTCAAGAGATTAATCTGTTGTGACATCGATTTTGTTCAATAATAGCTATAAAAACATGGCAGGAAGTGGGAGAAAGAGAAATAATAACCTGCCTTGTGGTCATTTTTCTTCTGTGGAACTTCTTAATTCCACTCTAAGATACATTTCACATTGGGGGATGATTTAGTTTCCACTTCAAACTTCGGGTCTCTAAACAGGTAGCTAACACAGGGAGCCAGTGTTTCTTTCTTCTCTCCCACTCTCACCTCTCCCCACTCCCTCTCACAGTGTCTGAAGGACATAATATAGTTATAATGGAGGGAAAAAAATCATAGTATATGATATGAAGCTGAAGAATTTTTCCATGAAACATTTTATATCTGATTTTTTTTTTTACACAGCAGCAATTTAAAAGCTAAATGGAAGTGCAATGCATAGCTACAAAGTTATTTCTCTTTTTAAAGATCCTTATCATGCTCTGTATTCATCACCACCCAGGTAGAGTACAGGTCCTGGACTGCCAGAGGGACAAAACCTGTTGGCAGAGATCCAGGTGGGAGATCAAGCATTGGGAAATAAATGTGCCCTGCTCTCCTGGATCTCCAGAAACTGAGGCCGAGTTTATTGTTCACTGTCGCAGGTATGTAAAGATGAAGATGGATAACAAGAGAAGCTCAAAGTCAGAGCTGCTTTGCCCATTTGCATGGTTACACCTGGAGGGAAAGCAGCTTTTCTGGATCTGAGGGTGACACATCCACAAAGCACAGCCTTCCTATATCCTCCTCTGCTATTGTAGCTGCCCCAGACACAAAATAAGAGCAAAAAAGCCATTAGGGGATCTTTCCAGCAGATATTCTAGGCTGTAGGATAAAAAAAATCCACATCCCAGTCCCAATACTGCTAAAATATTTCCACACAGCTGGGTTGCAGCTGCCTTGCCTCTTGTCTTTAAAATTAGGCATCAGCTTGTCTTCAAAATGCTCCCAAGAGAATGGAAGATGGGTCTGTTTGTCTCCAAAAAGGCACCAGACTGACATTAGGCAACCAGCACTGCCAAACTTTATCTGTCTGCTCTGTGAACAGGGGAGGGTGTTCCTCCTCAGAGGGTCTCCCAGCACCTGTGCAGGGCACCTGGCTGTCCCCAGCTGTGGGCAGGGTGCCAGGCTGCCAGCCACAACTGACCTTGGAGCCCAGGATTCCAGTGGGACAACTGCCACGAGCACTGACAGAGCTCCCAACTGCAATTCTGCTGAGCATGACCTGCCAAACCTCGGTGCCAGGCTGGTGGGAAGAGGTTGGTTTGCTAAGTGAGGCTGCACTGACATCTTCTGTGGGATGGGATGGGATGGGATGGGATGGGATGGGATGGGATGGGATGGGATGGGATGGATGAAATCCTCTGAAGCAAACAGGGATATCTTAGAGCTTAAACCCAAGAGCCTCTAAAGGGGGCCTAAAACCAGGCTGGAGAGGGACTTTTTACAAGGGCATGCAGTGATAAGACAAAGGGGAATGGGTTTAAGATGAAGGATGGCAGATTTAAATTAGATATTAGAAAGAAATTCTTCCCTGTGAGGGTGGTGAGGCCCTGGCACAGGGTGCCCAGAGAAGCTGTGGCTGCCCCATCCCAGGAAATGTCCAAGACTAGGTTGGATGGAGCTTGGAGCAACCTGGGACAGTGGAAGGTGTCCCTGATCATGTCAGGGGGTTGGAAAAAGGTGATTTTCGGGTCTCTGCCAAGACAAATCTTTCTAGGGTTCTGTGGAACCTGGCAGAACGTGAACTTGCTGCAGAAGCAATTGCCATCTTCCACTGCATCTCAGATGGACTCAATGCCCTCAGAGGTCTTTTACCACCAAAATGATTCTGTGGGTTTCTTTCTGGTCATGCAAAAAGGAATAGAAATTCATGGGACAAGGAATACTAAATTTAAGTGAATACACTACAACAAGACCTTTAGTTCTGTCTGTTGATGATGCTCAAACCAGAAGAGTATCTAAAGCTGCTTGTCACAGAGCAGGGTAATCTCAGCAGGCCTAACGGAATAAAATTCATTTCTGCCAGTACACTGAGAATGGCTCAGAATAAATATGGCAAGGAAATCTTAAAATAAAAAAGTTCCATAACTTCTTGCTTTAGGATAGGGAGGAGGGGAAGATTAAATACTTTCATTAAATTAACTCTCATCTGAATGAGGCTTTTGTTTCATTTCTAAAAGAAACTCATTTCTTTGTTGTCATTTACTTCTTGAATGGTAAATATAATGCAGAATTCCAGAAGCCTTATTTCTAAACAAGCAAATGTAATCAATTTCACAGAGCACTGAGACAAATCAATATGGAAGGAGTCAGAAAACCAAACAAAAGAAATGAGAGAAAAATATTACCCTATTTATATGTTCATAATACATGGGAGAAAAAGATACTTAAAATTACAGAGCTAATTTCTAAAGCAGCAATCACTAGTCAGTGATAAAAACCAGTAAACTATTTCAGCTGAAAACACCATGAGCCTGAGATGATTATAACAACCCATGTGATGGACATTATTGTCTGCAGTATAGAAACATGAACGATTTTGCCTTCTTTTTGTTCCTTTTTAATTTGTCATTAGCAGAGAGTAAGAGACCAGAAAGGTAATTATTGCCCAATTAACCCTTGTAATATTATATGACATTTCAGCTTCATTTGCAGCTTCAAAGTTGGATTTTATAGCCTGGTGACTCTTCAGAAGGATACCAAGACTTTGCTGAAACAAGCAATATCTGCCTTGACTGGCAGCTGCAAGCTGCATAAAATCAACATTAAACTGGCTTCAGCCCACAGAGCCACGGCTCAGGGTCTGGCTATGTCATCAGGGAGAAAAGATACTACATCATAAGTGGAAAAAACCTGTAAAATCTCATCCTTTTTTTCTTTTTTTTCCCCTTAAGATTCCTCCTGTCTCCCCTCCAGGAAGTCTCATTTTTGCCCAGAAAGCAGAAGCTCATGAGCCAGCTGAGAACCCAAACACTTTTCAGTGCATTTTAGCAGGGTGGGAGCAGACTTGGATACCTTTGAAAGAGGGACCTTTCCTGTTCTCTGTTATTAAACCCTAAATCACTTCACTTTTTTTTTATAAAATTCATAGTGAATTAATTTTCTCAGCTGTAAGTCAGGAAACAATACAAATGGAAAATAGAAAAAAAAACCCAGACCAGAACTGGAAGAGAACTCTGTTCTTTTGACATAGTGTTCAATGAATCTGAACAAAAGGAAAGCAGTATATGTCCACTATTGCAAAAGGAGAAAAATTATAGTAGCTAACTACAATTTGTGACTGCTTTTGGGGTAGGAATATCCCTTCTGAGTACCTAGGAAATAGAAAAATCAAATCACCCTTAAAAAAAACCCCATAAAGTTCTATTTCAGCATGGAATACCAAGGCTGAAATTAAACCAAATATTAATCAGCTCACCCATTATTCTTATTTCAGGACTAGAGAACCAGAAGGAAACATCCAGCAAAAAAAAGTTAATATCCATCTGGAGACGTATTAAATGAAAATAACCACAAAGTCAACAAACTTCAGCTCATAAAAAATTGCATGCACATTTTTATTCTGCCATTAACTCTGCTTTACCTTTGGGCCATTTCATATCTGCTTGAGTTATAACTGGTGTAATAAATGGGGTTTTAGGCAGCATATTTCCATGCAAATTTACATTGTCAAATTACTATTCTTATTCCAACTCCATCATAGATGAAAAAATAAATTGAAGGACGTGTTTTAAAAAAAAAAAATCCTTATGATAAAATAAGACCGTTTCAATAGACTTATCCTTTGAAATACTGCTTTTTCACTCTTATGGAACAGAAGTGTATAAAAGTTAATAGGGATAGATCCAAAAAGCTTCTGGAGGAATTCCACTAAAGACCCTGCAAAAAAAGTACCCTTGTTTAGAGAAGTTTTGTTCCACTACTTTAAAAAAAAAAAAATTATTTTTATTGACTGGTTTTCAAAGGTGATCATTTCAAAGGTGATGCAGTTTTCCTAAACTGTGCTAAAATCACAGAGATAGAATTAATTGTAAAACACAGTATTTTCCTTTGGAAAATTGCAACGTTCAAACCCAGCCAAAGTTGGAGTGAGGCATGTGTTTAACTGCACTTTCTGAAAGAGCCCCAGGGTGAATTCCCAGCCCTGTGTGGGTGCCTGAAGCTGGCCCAGCACTGAGAGGCTCCTCTGAGCCCGAGCCCTGTGGAGGAGAGGCACAATGCAGGAGGTGAATATGGAAATTTTTCCCTGCGTTTGCACCGTTCTCTCACTTTTTTAAAAAGGAGGAAAATTTCAATGCATTCTTTTTGCAGCCTGTGATAGTATGAAAAAGCCTTTGCAGCAAGTGCAGCCAGTTGGCTGGAGGAGCTGGCTGAGAAAACCCAGCCTGGTAATTTTGCCTATAGTAAATGCTGACAGAAATTTCTCTGATACTGTTCCACTGCAGCTGCCTCATTGTTCTGTTTCAACATAATCAGCACAGTAAGGAGGAAGAAAGGAGTGTTAATTTTATATCAAATAAACTTTAATTGAGTCTTTCATCCTTCAGTACTGTATGATAAATGCATAGAATGGGCTGTGAATTAGTTCTGGTTGTGGTAACGTGGTGTGTCAAAACTTGTCTCGGGCACATTCTGGTACTTTCAGCTTTGTGTCACCATCTTGCAGCCCAAGAATGGCTCCTGAGACACCCCCAAACTCCTCTGCAGGAGTCCCTGAGGAATCACAAGTCACTAAAGAGGCTCCTGGGTAAGGGTGAGGCTCATCAAAATAACTGTAAGGGTCAAGGTTGATCAAGGTCCCTCTCAGTGTCAAAGGAGAAGGACGATCCAGAGAGGAATTAACTTCCAGCCAGGGGCACATCAGAAGCACTCAGTGCCCAGAGGTAAGCCAGGGCACCACTGGCAGTGACCTTTCAAAACCACTGGTGGAGTAGCCTGAAATCCACCACAGGGATCTCACCACGAGGATCTCACCACGAGGATCTCACCACAGGGATCTCACCACAAGGATCTCACCATGAAGATCTCACCATGAGGATCT
>VWZP01009193.1:491189-521441 GCA_013396995.1 Dicaeum eximium
GAGGATCTCACCACGAGGATCTCACCCCGGGGATCTCACCATGAGGATCTCACCACGAGGATCTCACCATGAGAATCTCACCATGAAGATCTCACCACAGGGATCTCACCACGGGGATCTCACCACGAGGATCTCACCATGAGGATCTCACCACAAGGATCTCACCACGAGGATCTCACCACGAGGATCTCACCACAAGGATCTCACCACAAGGATCTCACCACCAAACCCCCACAGTTCTGCTTTCCAGTTCTCACAAGAGCGCAGCTCCTGGTATGAACATTCTCAATCTCTGTCTCCATTTATTAGAGATGGGGGATTTTGAGATGCCAAACCTGGCTTACAGATAGAAAACATGTAACCCCCTAAAACAGAAAAAACTTCATTCAAAATACATACAAAGCAGTGCAGCCACTTCTTCCTCCTTCCCAGACCCCTCTCGCTTTGTTTATATCAATTTCAAGTAGGGGATGCTCAGACAACGTTTTAATCCTTAGATTTTATGAGTGAAAACAAATATTCTCCCTGGTTAAATACTATTTTTCTCACACAACTTGTACCAGAATCACAGACATGGCAGTAGCATGGATGAAGGTGCCTATTCCCAATGTCTCAAGGTGGAGCATAAAATCATGGAGACTTAAAATCATGCCTCAACTCTTCTTAAAATATTCCAAGGTTGGGTACTACAGATGATCCCCTACAGGTTTAATTAACCTTCCAGTTAAAAGATTTTTTTAGAACTTCTCAATGCCTTTTATCCCATGGCAACTTGTCCCAGCCCAATCAAATATACGAAAGAGTTTATTCTCCTCCACTCTTTTTTTTTGGTGTCATCTTGGTGCATTCTCCTTCTCTAGAAGCTGGGCAGCCCCAGTTCTTCTCATTTTTCTGGCTGCTTGATCTCCAATCACTTGTCACTAGTTAATTCTCATTCTTTGTAAAACATTGAAGTTCAAGACAGGAGATTGTTCTCAAAATTCCAAATCAAACCAGAATAAAAATCCTGTGATAATGCTACATTTTGTGGGTTTTTTTGCTTACTTGGAGAGTCCAGACTTATCAATGAAGGTATTAGCAGTGCAACAGCAAAAACAAACCTGTCATTGACATTTATTATTAGACCTGTACAAAAGGAAAAATTTATCTCAATAGTTTAATCTTTGTCCGTTTAATTAATTGAACTAATTTGTTGCAAATAGTTCTTGGTTGTTAGCATATTCCCAAGCACATTGTGGCAAGTATTAATTACTTCAAATTCAATTTGCTTTGCTTGATTGACCAACAAGGTCACAAAACTCTGTAGCTTTGTGTTTGAAAGAGGGCAAAGAAGTCTCAAAGAAACTTCTCAAAGAAATGCAAATTTATTTGTCCAAATATCCTGCAATCATCAAAACTTTGTTCTTTCCAGAATTATGCCTACAAACAATTTTTGCTAAAATAATTACAGAAAATGGGCAGCGGAAAATTTAAAAAGAAAAAAAAATTAAAAATCTCTTCCTTCCCTTCTCTGTGCAAAGACTGATCCCTTCCTGTTGTCATCTCCCAAACCATTTCAGGATCTCACAGCACACAAACAGGTACATTTTGATGGGAAAATTAGGAAGCCAAGGAGTAAAGGAGAACAAAGGGAACAGCTGCTGCCAGTCAAGGCTGGAGAAGAGAATCAGAAGCAACATGGAATTTGTAAATTTAGCAAATCTATTCTAAGAATTGGAAATGATGAATCATTCCCCACCTCCCTAACTTCCGATACGCCTTGAGAGAAAGTTCATTTGACTTGACTCTGGCCCTCTGTCTTTTCACCAAAAAAATCCCACAAGTGCTGTTTCCAAAGATGAGACCCTGCACTAAAGCTCTAAATACATATATTAAGCTGTTATTTTAACCTTTCAGTCCTTTTTACTAACCAGTCAATTTTGCCTATACTGTAACAAGCCTGTTTCTTTAATTCATCTCACAGTTTTATCTTTCCAGGCCCTTGAAAAGATTTATTAGGAATACACAGCAGGAAAAGTGGCAGGACCATGGCTGAGCAGTCCAGGGCAGCCAAGGGGTGCTAAGCCAGTGCAGCCTCCACCAGTGGGGCTGGAGAGCCCCAGCCCAGGAGAGCAGAGAAGGATTAGATTTCACCACTGAGAAGTGGTTCAGCTCCTGTTACCCACCTCTATTTTTTTACCCAATCTCTTGTTTGCCTTGCCTACCCTTCGCTTAGATTGATGATTCCCTTGTTTTTGTTACCCTACCCACAGAATTTCCCAAACATTCCTGGCAGTGCCCTTTTCCTCCAAGCCCCATTGTCTGTAGTGCCTCTCCCTTTTCTATATTTACTCTTTTCAACTTCCTTTCTCCTCCTTTCTCCTCCTTTCTCCCTGACCCCTTTTTTATCCTTTTGCCTTCTCTCCTAGCACTTCTCTGCCCTGTAACCTTCTGCTTTCTGCTCAAAAGGGAAACTATAAATCAATAGCCTGCACTGTGGAATTGCTGCCTTTTCCACTTTTTTTAAATTCTGCCTTCATAAGAATCAATTCAAAACCCCACTATCTCAGCCAGAAAGGAGAAGAAGTGCATGCAAGCACTTTATTCACATACAGTGGCCCACACAGAGCCCCAGTGCTGTACACACCCAGACACCAGCCCAGTGGCACCTGAAAGTACAGGTGGTGTGTCAAAAATCACACTGCCATCTCTTTTGAGGTCTTGGTCTCCTTTCAGTGTCAAGGGAGCAAGCAGAAAGGAAAACTAGGCTTTTGCTGGTCTCATTTCACATTTTATGCTCCTCAGAGCAGGGCATGTTGTGTCAGATGACAGAGATTGTTATTTGTCACACAGCAGTGTGATTTAAATTACCCCACAAAACAACTCGAAAGTCAGGCTCTGAACCTATTACTCAAATCCTCATTGATAGACATGTTTGAGCCCAGCAATGCCAGGCAGAAGTTTTATTTTGGCCAGGGAATGGACACTGCTGACCCACAGTCCTGCTCCAGCTGGAGGATGCAGCAGCAGCTCAGCAGCAGAGCCCAGGCAGGGCAGGAGCCAGCACTGATCAGCAGCTGGGCAGGAGCCCCACCCTGGTCCTTGCAGCACATCCCCATCACCCAAAATACAGTCCAGGTAGTGCTGATTCAACCACCAGTCATAAAAGCAGCAAGAAGTTTGGCTAAAAATATCAGTGCCTGTGACGGCAGCCAGGAATGAACAGATTCATGTTCACAATGCATTGGGCAACCTCTGAAGACATCTCACCTATTTTTAGTGAAAGGAACCCACAACACCTGGGGTCCAGCTGAGACTCTTCAGAAAAGTGCCAGTTTGAGGTGGGATCTGATTTCTTGTCCTTGCAACAAGGCAAATATGAGTCAGTGTGTTAGCAAAGGACAAGCCGTGCTCCAGTGGAGAAAACTTTTTCATTTTCAGGAGAAATTGGTGCTCTTAGGTTAGAATTTCTTATGGTAGAAGCTTCTGTGGTCCTGAAGCCCAGGTGCATGTGGCATAATAATTTGGTGCTCTATAAGAAAGGCATCCAGTTGCTCGTTGGTGCTGGGGCTAAATTCTACTTGGTCCTTTGATGGCAAATGAGAGGCATAAATCAATGGCAGCTGATCAGTAATTATACAAAATTACAGTATGCTTTTGTGGTGTTTTTGAAAGAAAGTGTCATTTTGCTACTCAGCCTGACTAATTTCTGGCTCACATTGAATCATTGTGCCATGTTTGCAACTCGTTAAAGCCACACTCACATCTCTCACACTTTGCCTTGGTTTCTGTGACGACAAGGGGCAGAAATGATGCTTCCTCCAGGCTTCTGCTGTACCCTGTGACTTGCCTTGAGGTGACAGGGTGACAGGAGAAGCCAGCCCTGCAAGCTGGGCCCACAGATCACAGCTCACCCTGCAAGTGAGGCAAGGTCCCTTACTCAGCCTCTCAAAGGCTTGGGGAGGGACACAGGGGCTTTGAAGCCTCCTTGGGCTGTTCACTCCCTGTCCTGTTTCTTGCAGCCCAACCAGACCCAGGGAGTCTGGAGCTGGAGCACAAACACACACATAAACACACAAACCTGCACTCCATAAAATGTTCCCACAGCAAAAATCCATTTCAGTACTTTTTGGTTGGTTGGTTGTTTTTTTTTGGTCAGTCTGTGCTGCACTAAGGATTACTTACAACATACCTATACTTATTTCCACTTTGGAAAAAACTGACTTTGACCTGAATTTTTTTCCATTTGTTTCCTTTGGCTATGAGCAAAGAGAGAAACCATAGGTCTGTAACCCTTCCTTTCCCTCCTCCTGCCATGAATACATGCATAATATTTGGAGGATTTTATACTTTCATAGTGTTTTGGTGGACTAGAAAGAGTAGGAGTCATATGTCACGTTAAGAGGCAGAACGAAATGAAATAAAATTTTTTATTACTTTTATGACAATGTTCAACAGTCATAATTTTTTTTCTGTGGTTTTTTGTTTGTTTGTTTGTTTTGTGGGTTTTACCAACTCATTCAAGAAAAGGCATTTTAGGCTGTCTTACATCCAGGTTATACTGCTACTTGGACGATTCTGAGCATGTTGATGATTTTTAACAACCTCTAGATTTAGGCAATTAAGTATTTAACTTGAGTGACCAATCCATCTAGGATCCCTGCAGGGCTTAATGGGGAAAGAGCCATATTCCTTCAGATGCCAGTTCACTGAAAGCACCTAAGCTTTGTTGCTTTAATTCTCTCAGACAACTTTTTCCTCTGCTAACTCTTTTTGAAGGCCAGGCTCCCACACCTTCCCAAAATTCCAGCCTCTGACACCAGAAGGATTAGATAACTTCTTGCACACTCAGTGGGAAATAACCATTCAACGCCAGAGACATGCAGCCAAAATACTCCTGCTGCACACATTACTCTGATTTCCAGAGCACATATTTAAATATAAACCAGCATTTCTGAAGTAACGCTGTGGGTGCTGTCCCCAAGATATTCTTCCCATCAATAAGGACATGTGATCATAAATGAAATGAAATGTGCTCCATGGCAACCATAATGAACAACATCACTTCAAACGCTGCCAAAATGGCAACATCACAAATTTCATATTGCAATAGGTTGTCTGTTAATTAAAGAGCAAGGGCCAGTTCCAAAGGGGAACTACTAAGGTTTTAAAAATATGCCAGGGATAATGTATTTCATGCATTGCTAATTATGTAGGCATTTTCTAAAACAAGCCAGAATTAATTATGTATCAGATCCACCCCCAGTATAAGGGAATAATTGAGTTTTTTGCAAAGTTGTGGCTCAGGGAGAGGCAGTGTATGGGCTGCACACCCTGTGCTGTGTCACACACCGTGGTGGAAATGGGCTGCAATGTTGCACTTGGCTCGATGCAAAGCCTGCTGCCAATTAACACTGCTAATACATGTTAATTTAAGATTTCCCTTTTCCAACTAATTGATATCTGATTAAATGCAGAATAAGTTTTTTTAAGTGTTCATTAAGTAGCTAAAATTTCCTCACAAGTTTCATGTTTTGTATGAGGCCACAATCACGGAATACGTAGCTCATGTAATTTCCAAATCATTAGAGAGTAATTGGACTTATCAGTTACATGCTAATTAAACTTCCACTGAATGCTTTTTCTGCAATCAGTTGACATCAGATAGATGCACAGTACCTATCTCATTATGGTAAAATGGAATTGCTGAGGCACTTAAAGGGGAGAGTGGCACAGAGAGCAGAAAAGTGTGTTCTGCTCTGCGATGGGAGCAGCGCCTGCAGCTCTCAGAGCTACAGCAGACCCAAAACTCCAGCAGAGCCAACAGACATGGGACAGGCTTCAGAATGGTTCCCAAAGCCTGGCTTAACACAGGTGTTTCACCTGTCCTGAGCTCTGTTCTACCATTGCCACCAAAAATGAGCTTGGCTGGGTTTGTATCTACTTCAGTGCATCCCCAGCCCACCAAAGCTCAGAGTGCCCCAAGAACAGCAGCTGCACCACTGACAGATTGTGCCTGTGCCAGAACATGCAGCAATTTATTTTGGAGACCTGCTACCAATGGCTGCTGGTCTGGATTCTGCTCCTGCCATGCAATAATGAAGAACTTGTGATTTCCATGGGGAATAAATGATCCATGAAGAAAAGAAACAAGGGAAGAAGCTTTGAGGCACCCAAAATTCAGATGTGCTTTCTTCACCTGGTGAAATGAGTTCATCACCAATATGATAATGACAGAAAGATTTGGTGACATTACATGATGAGGAGGAAATCAGACTTAGTCCACATTGAGATTCACTGGCTTTTGATGGAATAGCATGATTGGGTGAGGGAATTTGGGGAACACAATGTGATGG
Organism: Dicaeum eximium; assembly: GCA_013396995.1. Classification (NCBI taxonomy): domain Eukaryota; kingdom Metazoa; phylum Chordata; class Aves; order Passeriformes; family Dicaeidae; genus Dicaeum; species Dicaeum eximium. The sequence goes on from VWZP01009193.1 coordinate 497,525, forward strand.
CAACTGTGACTCTTCCTAGTAATTATTAAGAAGGAGCTAAAAATATAATAAAACTTCAGGTGCTTTAATATTTTTTTCAGTCTTCCTATCTGCCAGAACTTCTTTTCTCTAGGACTGTGCTCAGTATCTCTTCTCTCTCCTGGATTTGGTTTTGGTCGCTGGAATCAAGAAAAATTTAAATGAATTATCTTTCAGGGAAAGGGGAGGGAAAAGAAAAAGAAATGTAAGCAAGTTTCCCTTTTGGTGCTCCCAGGGAGCTGGGCCTTTACTCCTCTCTCTTGAATAAGAGAAAACCTGCTGAGCTGCATGGGAGGATTTCCTGAATGTAAATTGTGAGGTTTAATTTTCCAGCTGATCAAATGGGCTGGAGTCCCAGCCACAGAGGTGGGAGGAATCTGCTGCTCTCAGCCCATGGATCCAGCCTGGGAGTGCGCCCAAGGCACAGCTCCTTCCTCCCTGCAGGAGCCTGCACCAAAATAAGGAGCTAGAACCAGGGAAACACACAGATTTCAAACCCACAGGGACCAAGCCAGCTCCCAGAGAAGTTCTTTTTGGCAGTTTTTTTTATTTTTGTTTCGTTTTAAAAGAGCACAGGTTTCTACAAATGAGTACTGCGTAGATACTGATTTCTCCAGCTGATATTCCTGTAGTGCTCATTTACAAGCATTTTCCAAGTTGTAAGCCAAGCATGAGTGTTTTATTTTTTTTTAATGAAAGCCTGGGAATTAGTAGGAAGACCTAGAAGAGATGTCATAGTCAATTACTAATGTGAGGTTCTAAAAGTGCAATTAGGCACGGATGAGTATTTGCACTAATTGCAAACAAGTCACCTTATACCAGTTAACCTGCCTGCTCAAGAGAAAGGGAATGTCTATGACCTATGCAAAAAAAACCTTTAAAAATAGTCCCTTCCATTAAAAAAAAAAAAAAGAGAAAAATAATTCTAAACCATGTCTGCAATTATCATCAACTTCCAGCATAAGATAACGATTTGCCTGTAAGCTAAAAAGCCAAGAGCTTTATGTTTCTTATTAATGCTGTAAGACTAACTGTTGAGCCTTTCAATGCTGTAAGAGTGACTACCCTACTTTACTCTGGGTTTAAAACAATTCTGCAGACTCCCTGACTCCACAGCAGCATTTCTAAATTTTCTGAAGTCAGCAATTGCCCAGGGTGATGGCATCTCTTAGAAAGAAACAAGCAGAGACCCACCTGGGTTTTGGTGCTGCTTTGAGTCTCTTTGGGTGTTGTTGGCTTGGACAGTGCCTGTTCCCAGCCTGAGAGCTGACTAAAACTCCTCATCTTCAAGTGTTGGAGCAAATCAGGTGGAAGTCTGCTGCCACCCTTCCCCTTTCCTCCCAGCACTGGCTGCAGAGCCAGGGCTGTGGAAATTAAGGGATTCCCTCACTTGTAATTGCATGAGGCTCCTTAAAATTAACATTCATCTCCCCGACACGCACATCCCCACACCTGGAACAATTTTCTATTTGTTTATGTGATCAAGTGGAAAGCAGGATCAGAGCTGACCTGCACCTTGTGACAGGATTTCCACTGATTTGGGTGGCAAATCTACCAACAGCTACAAAACCTGATAGAATCACGTACCACTATTACTACACGTGTTGGATTTTCTTTTAATTTCAAAATTATTTCCTTTATGGCATGCTGATTTTATTTCTGTATCAAATTCCATTTAATTGTCCCTTGTTTTAATCTTGCAGGAGCTTTTAAATCATCCAGGAGCTCCAAGAATGTCATCTGCTGTATTGTATGCAATAAAATGTATTGCTGATATTATTGCCATTGTTAGGGGTGTATGTTATGGTGGGAGTGTCATTTGATGTGTCTTATGGGAACAAAAAAGCAAAATGAAACCAAGCTTTTCCCTATCTGGCACTTTGCCATTTCACTGTTTCTTTTTGTATAACTTTTCATTCTTTTCAATAATTGATTGCTTTTATTTGGAGGAGGGAAAGATGACATCCCAAGTAACACTGTCAGCTTGGAGGGTTTCATCAGAAGGAATGTGACTTGCTGCAAGCCAGCTGGGAACTGGCTAAGTGGGAAGTGGCAAATATTTTAATTTTGAGCTGTCTAAATCAGTATTTCCTTGGCCTTCCCTTTATGTGTAGCAGCCTTACTTCCTCAGGCAGCCTTTTGCACTTTTGTATTTTGCAATTAAACACAACTGCAATTGCTTTCATGATATGAACACAGGGGAATTTAGCAGCATCCCGTAAAGAGAAGGTTGACTGGCATTTTTCCTAACAAAATTTCATTTTCAATTGTCAAACAACAATTGGGACATGAATTCTTTTCTGCAGTTCAGCTTTACGATAAAGTTTCATCTCAAGTTGTTTACCATTTCCACAAGTTAAAAACAGGTAAAATACACTGTTGCAGCCAAGGTAACAAAAACCACAGAACCATTTAATTGAATATTTTTTACCTTCTTTCCTCCCGAGGGCCATTTTGTTGCTCTCTGTTAATAACAGGATACAACACAAATATACATCTTAAATCCACCACTGCATTATACAATTGCATCCTGTTTCCACTGTTACTTAATAAATTGTCCTCTCTAATATAAGCTGCCCTGCATTCACCTAACTCCATTTTCACTTGCTACCCTGTGACTCAGAAACCTGGTTTTGCTAGAATTTTCTACCATGAATGAGTTTATAGGTTTCTAGCATGAATTTGGGATGAATATATGTAATTTTCAGCCTCTTAATGCAGTTGATATGGGCACAAGAAACTGGGTTCCCATTCCAGTCCATAAGGGCCACTTCTCCCTGCTCCTGCTGATGTGCCTCCTGTGACAATCACAAGTTATTTCCTTTATCCTTTGCTGCACAGTGCTCAAAACTGGCAGCATCGTCACAGGATTTAAATTAGAGCCTTTTGCCAATGTTTCACCTCCAAATGAACGCAGCTTTTAATAAATTATCTTGAGCCTAGGAGAGGTTCTATCATGATTCACTCTGGAACATCTTGAGTGCTGGGGAATGCCCGCAGAAATAATTTCAGCAAGGCTCTCTGCTAAGATGCAGCATACGTGATTAAAGGAGCTGCACTTTTGAACAAATGGTTCAACATGTTGGTGTCAAAAGGAAGCATTTTCCCCCCTCGACTGGCTTGGCAGCTGTTGGGCTTCATTATGAGGAGCAAAACACAGAAGTGTTCAGGCAGGTGCACGGCAGATTAAGGGCTCCAAAACAAGGCAGAGCAGCAGCTTCGCTTTGTGGTAACAGAACAGAGACAGAAAAAGAACATCCGTGGAGAGCTGTGATTCAGGGAGAGCATTAGTTTAAAAAAAAACCCAAAAAAGCAAAAAAAACCAACCCCTGAAACCCCTAATACTAATAATACTAATACTAATACTAATACTAATACTAGATACAAATACTAGTACTAAATACTAACACTAAATTAAAATACTAGCAATTCACACAGTATGAGAACTGCCTCCAGAAATAAGGGAATTGCCAAAATACATAAAGTGATTTGTGCCTTTTTTCTCCCACAAGCCTGTGAGAACGTTTAAAAAGAAATTGTGTCTTGAGCTGGCAAAGCAACAGCTCCATTTCTCAGCTTAAAATGAAAATTAAGAATTTGGCTATTGTTATTTAATGCTTAGGGACTGATTTCCTGATGCTAAATATGTATTCAGAAGCTTAGTTGCCCCTGAAATCAAACTGCCAAAGTTCATCTCAGAGTGTCTTCTTAACTTACACTTTTGAAAATGCAAAAAACCCCACTTTTTGAAATATAGGTGTAGACACAACACTCATGGATTGTCTAGACAAAAAACAGGCTTATTCTTATAAGTGAGGCTCATCAGAGGCTGGCAATTCTCCTTGAGAGGGAGTCACACATGGTTGCACAAAGGGCAGCTATGAGGCAGGATGGGAGAGCCTTTCTCCAAATCATCCCTCCCAGAACAAGCCAAAAACACACACTGAGATCTCCACAGCCTGAAAATTGCCATTAGAAAAAAAAAATCTCCTCTGCCCTTACAGGTATGGATACTGAGGTCACAGCTGGACATTTCAGGATCAGCAGGAATCAGGGTGCTGTGGTGTTGGGCAGCTGACAAACACACTTGGAAACATCTCCCCTCATCAGCCTGTACCACCAACTGGACTGGACACATAATTTGACAAAAAAGGTCTTCTTCCAGCCCATTCAGGTGAGCACCAACTCCCAGCATTTCTCTAAGGTTGGTGGGACACTGTAAAACCAACAATCAGCAGTTTCTCAGCTGGAATCATTCCCCCTTACATAAAGAAAAGTGGAATAATTGGTCATGCAGGGCACAAGGGCAAAGAACAAACCAGGGAGGCTTCTGCTGCCCAGGGTCAGATGAATAATAAGATACTGATGATGTTGAATGCTGTGTTTATTTTTTATTTTCCCACTGTGAAGCGATGCTTGCCTGTGAAGAATTGTCTCCCTTTAAATAAAGCACCTTTCAAACAAGCTCATTACAAAACCATCTGAGCACTCCTGACAATCAAGTTGGTGTGTGAGACAATGGCAAATTATTCATCATGAATAAATTACCAGATGAACACCCTCTCCCTTTTTTTTTTTTGAGATGTATGACTGGAGCCCTTGAGGCTGGGGGGGAACAAGGGCCTCAGCAGAGGATTGCATAAAAACCATGGGCAGTGAAAGGTAACAAATCCCCAGCCCCACTAAACCTATCGATTAAATTTACAAGACAAATAAACACTTTGGGAAGGAATGAGGAATACTTTTAGTTAAATCAGTGACTAAATCAAAACTAAATTCAGGTCTCCTGGAAACTCCTAGACTAATAGTTCAGGTTAGGAGCAAATTAAGGATGGTAAGAGGGGGAGGTGAGTGAAGAATATATGGATGATTTTGATAGTGTTTGAGGACCACTGGTGAAGAAAAAATCAGGTCACAGCTAGATTATACTGACTATCTGAATTTTATCCTCCAGATTTTCTGCCAATTCCAGCAGGGTGTTGCTCAGAGGAGGTGATAAGATTTTTCTGTTGCCTTCTTTTTGCTGAAATGGTCTAAGTAAGAGAATGAAGAAAAGCAAAAAAGGTGCAAACAATGGATAACAAAGGAATAGCTGCTGACAGCATAAGGAAAATTATGGCTGATAGACCTAATGGCCTTCAGTAGTGACAAAAATACAGTAGCAGGAAAGATGTGAACAGCAGCAAATAAAACCAGGGTTGCACACAGGCCCTGAAGATGGCTTTCAGGCAATTCTCTCCATATCCTATTCACAGCATTTGGCTTGCTGGCTCTGAGTTCTTCTGTTTCTATTTGTTTTCCTTAAACGAGCAATTAGTCAAATCTGAGTTAATGAAGCTTGCTTAGTCATCCAAGGTCTGTAAAACTTTGCCAGAAGTCAGCATCTTTGCAACCCTTGAAAATGAGGGAGTCTGGCATGACAGGCTTTGCTGACTGGCCTCTTCCATCATCTGAAATCCCATTTATCAGCTCATTTCAGGCATCTTTTGAAAAGCAGCAGAGATGAAGAGGGAAGACTTTGTCCTGTCAGGGTAGTTCATATCAGTTCCTTTAGACTAAAGATTGAGAGACTTAATCATCTCAAGTAGAGATGACAGTGAAATATCAGACTCTCAAATCAGTAATGATCAAGGGGGAGAGATTTAGAGTGTGTCTGAGAAGTGCTCTTTGCTCTCTGTATGGCAATTTGGAATCAGGGTTAAGTCCGCAGGGATTTATCACACATCTGGGACAAAAACTGAAAGTGCTGCTCTGATCAAGAGGAGTTTGATGGCCTTCAACTCTTTCAGGGTAAAAAAAAGAAACTTTTCCTCCTCAAAGCTCCAATTGCAGACTGACTGAGAGGCGCTGGGGACGGCACATTGTGAAGGGAAAAGGCAAATGTGGTGTCCTGCACACAGCAGCTCTTGGCAGTTTTCAGCATGGAAAGGGATCTCCCTGGGAGGGAAGGAAACCCACACCTATTAGACTTCACAGACACGCAGCAATTAGTGTGCCAGCAAAGCTTCATTTCCTCGATAGAGTTATAAAAGCAGCACAGAAGAATCTTTTGACACACTCAGCTAAAGCAGAGCCTTTAGTATGCCTTGATATCCAAGGCAAAGTTAATATTAAATGTTTTAACTCGGATTTTCATTCATATTATAAAAATTAATAATAAAAACTCTAACCAATTTTCTTGGAGGAAAATGGAGGATTAATCCTCCAACCTCTGTGAGTCTGTCTTCTCTCAGACACTGGTGGCACAAACTTTTGGTATTTCATTTGGCACATGTGACTGAACAATCAGTTCCCAGAATGAAAGGCATGGGCTTCTACATGGAATTAGGAACCAATGTCTCAGAGTGAAGGCTGTGGCAGACTCCTGTTTTTAGTTAATTATTCACAGAGATGTACAACCAAGAAGTGTATGACAGGATTCCACACTTGGACCCTCTCTGGGGAGACAGACTCTGACCTAAAGGTGGTGCAATGTGCCACTCCTGCTTTCCATTCCATCTCTGGTCCCTCCACATCTCCATCTGATTTGAGGCCATATAATTAACCACCTTTTGTAGTTTCTCCTCTTGCATAAATCCTTTTAAAGCTGAAATGCATCTTTGGAAATCAATTAGCTGAAGTAAATTAATGGTGTGGCCTTAGATCTACCTTCTGCATTTACCTTCTCCACCTTTCTCCTAACTTCTCATGGAGCCAGTGTCTCACTCCTGTGCAATCACTGCTCTCCTGAAACAGTTTTAGAAATCCTGTGAATAGGCCAGGATGAGGAGGGATGTAGTCAAGGATTCAAATCCTTTTCAATTCTGTGAGAAGGAGAACCTTCCTACTTTGGGGACCTAAACAGATTTGGGGTCCATCCTCAGTGCCCAGCAGTTCAAATACTCCCAGGTGAGAAGTTAACCCGGTTTGGGGCCAGATTCCAAACCAGTACCAACTACTAAATTAACAAGAAAACCATTTTACTTTCTAGTTCCGGGATTTTTTCTGCCACTTCAAGGAATAGTTAAGTACTTGGTGTTCTATGTCCTAAGGGCCAGTAAATTTGAACAAAAGTAAAGTTCTTCTTTCCTTCTGGTTTGCTCTTTATGACATAGAGTGCTGAAGCCTTCTAGGATTCTCTCTCCCTGGCTGGGATCATCTGTGCACCATCTAAGAAAGCAAGGTTTTGGTGTAAAAACATGCCTCTTACCTCTTTTGTTAACCAGAGGCATGGTGATTACAGCTTAATCATAGGTTGTTAAATATATTAACTAATACCTGTAATGAACAGAAAATCAATGTACGATCTGCATTTTCAAGAAAAACAAGAGTCAGTGTCAGCCCTGTGGTGATTCACATTAGAAGTTTCTTCTCCATCTTCTTTTTTTCTTATTTTTTCTTCTTTTTCTCCTTCTTTTTTTGTTTCAGGAAAAATAAAAAACAAGCACAAGCTTCCAGCTTTATACAAATATTAGGAACTACTATTCCCACAGTAGGAAATGTATTAGTTGTATGTCCTCTGTATGGGCTATGCATGCACAGATGGGTCAAGGCAGACTGAATTTAAGCTGATTTCACACACAAGGAGATATTTGCTGAAGAGGACTATAGTTCCTCATCCACTGGCTTTACACAGCAAGTGCCTCTTTCCAGCACAATTCTGGCAAGTCTTTACTGCATGAGCCATTTCTAGAAGCCCAGGGCATTTCTTACAGAAGCTGTTCTCTAAAACCTGCAAGGGCCAAGGGATGATGAGGCATTACAGCCATTGTAAGGGACCTTGGGAAAACACAAATCAAGCCTTTCTCCTTTCCCCAGACACATATAACCATAAAACTGAGAAAACATTGTTAAACGTTACCCCGCCAACCATGAACACAGAGTTTTAAATGTTGGGGTTTTTTCTCAAGTCAGTTCCTTTAGATTCACTAGTTTTGACTTTTATTTATTTCTTTGCTATCCTGCAGCAGCTTCATCATCATTAACACATTTTCTGGGGCAGCAGTACCAGAAATAATTAACTGGGCAAAGCTGAGATCCAGTGGAGAGGAGGAGGAGAGTGGCTCATCCTGCTCAGCCCCCTCAGAGGCTGCAATCACAGCAGCAGAACCAGACTGGCTCTCCAGCTGCAGGCTTTTGCAGACCTTCTGAGAGGTTTGGGGAATGAAATGTGTTTTCTGAGAATTCACAATAAAGTCATGTAAAGGAGGGATCTTGTTACCCTGTCACTCGGTGTCATCCCAGGTTTGAGGACACAGCACTTCTCTCTGCCTTCAGAACAATATTTTTCTGATGCATCTTATATTTAAAATGCCCTCCCTAATCACAGCTTCTCATAAGGAGTAAAGCTCCAAAATGCTCACACAGTGCAATTGAAAAGTGTCGAGCCAACAGCGCTCAAAATTCTGATACAAGCAGAGCGTGGAGCTGGCTAATAACAGATAACTTCTAACCTCTCACCAAGCCACAGGAAACAGCTGAAATGCAGCTGAAACGTTCCTGGCTTTTTCCCATCTCACAGGACACTCCAGCCCACCCCACTCCACCCTCCCCAAGCCCAAAAAGGAGAAGATGGGAGGGAACCCAGAGCAGTGTCCCAGACTCCAGCCTGAGAAGAGCACCAGGAGCTGGCAGCAGAACTGGTGAAGTTGCCCTGGTAGATTCAATCTGGTCCCAGGATTGGGACTTCTCTTAAAAAAAAATCTCAAAAACAGAGTTTGCAGCAAAGGTGCTTTGAGAAAGAAAATGTTTTTGCTTTCTAAGACGTGGTCCCTGAAGAGTTTTGTCTGCTCAATGCAATTAAAAATCATTGCTGAACATACCACAGAATGCAGATGGATTATAGAGGTCTGTTCACAAGGATGAGATACTTTCTGGCATTAAGTGGCATTTTATAAAAATAAAATCTTTAACCCCTATTTTCTCAGTACATTACCTTTGATTATTTTATTTTAACTTCTGAACTACAAGTCTAAAGGAATTACCATCCCAGCACAGTGCTAGGCTCTAATCCAGATGCAATAACTCAGGCACAAGCTCTTCTGGGCTTTTCCTTCAGATTTTTCCACTGAGCCCTCAGAGCTGAGGAGGGCTCTGCCTGAAGCCCAGTAATTCAGAATCCTGCCCACACACAGGTTTTGTTATGATTATAGCTCCAATATTTTTATCTGTATCTATTCACTGCTCATGTCAAAAGTCCTTGAGTTCTGTCTTGGTTTTGAGATTTGTGATGAGGACTTTCAAATATAAAAAAGGCTCAGAAATGTGAAGACACTTCTAGCAATTTTGGCAGGCCCAGTAAATCTGAGAAAGAAAATTAGAATTTTATACTTCCTTTTTCCTTTTTCTCCTCTTCACTGGAGAAGAAAGAAAGGGAATGAAGGAAAAAGTTGGGTGGTTTTTTTGGTGGTTTTTGTTGTTGTTGTTGTTGTTTTGGGGTTTTTTGGAGGTCTTTTTTGTTTGTTTTGTTTGGGTTTTTTGTTTGGTTTTGGTTTTTTTTTTTGGGGGGGTGTTTGTTTGGGTTTTTTTGGAGCTTCCTTTGAGGTAGCCAATGCAAGCATTTGCAGGGAAATTGAAAAGTTCACTTTAAACAGTTTGCTACAGCGACGCTTTGCCTCCCTTCTTTTCCATCAAGTCAGGGATCTGGAAATGCAGGCACATAAAATGCTTTAGTGAAGCTTTCAAAAGTGAGAAAGGGGTCTTGTGGTGAGAAGCAAACAGTTTATGAAGCTGTTTGAAGTCTCACTGGAAAGCAGGGCTGCCTTGCAGGGCAGAGGAGGCTTTTGGAGTGCCTGCATCAGCAAGAGCCTCGTGTGGAAAACAGCTGAGATTTCCATGGGCAGAGAGGAAATAAAACACTCAGGGACTGGAGAGGGCAGGACAGGAAATGAAGGATGTTCTCAGGAGAGAGAATACACGAGCACAGTGCTGGAATGATGGAGTATCTGCCCCCTTCCAGCTTCCACACAGCCAAACATGCAGGAATCCACACTGTGCACATCCTCAGCACACCTGAAGATTGCTGCTGATGCCTGGCAAATGAGAAACCCAAACTTGCAAGGGCTGAGGGTTAGATTTTGTCAAAAGGGTAAAACCACAGCAGGGAACTGGAGGCATTCCCCCAAACCCTAAGCTCATTCTTGCTCCTGCACCAGTCAGTCATTTTGTGAGCTCTCATTTATTCTCATTAGAAAAACAAAATACAGCAAAAGAAGGCACAAACCAAGCATTCATCTCATATTGATCCAAGTTCTTTCACTTAACTCATAATTTCAGTCCTTCAGAGAAAATGCATTTCTGTCCAGCTAAATTGCTCCAAGAGACATATTCTAAACATATATTCTAAAAGTTGTCATGTGCCTCCGCCTCTTCTATTTGGAGAAAATGGAAAAAGCAGAAAAGCTAATGGAAGAGGAGCTGAGTATTTCAGAAATTTGTATTCTGCTTCTGCAAACCCGAGGGAATTCAACGATTCAGCTAAAAATGGGTAGCATTTGTTTTTGGTGTTCTTCATTTGCAAGTCTCTGGAATATTTTGAGCTTTAATCATAACACTAAAAGGAGACACGTTCTGCATTATGATTCACTGGATCACAAAGGCATCATTTACACTTGGACAACAGCTTTTTATGCTGGAAATCTGTAATCAGGATCAACACCTAAAATGTGTGTGTGCTCTTAGGTGAGTGGGGAACAACACTGTAATTCCAGGCTGGGGTATCCCTTAATAGCCACATGTTTTATTTCCTATATTATGTCAGGAAAGTAGAATAGAAAGGTGTTAAGAACATCTGGGACTGTATAAATAGAATTACAGGCTGGGGGGGAGGCAAAGCCCCAGCACCATTAATGGAGTTTTTAAAAGCAATCCATGTAGTAAATGTCTCCAGTATGCTAAAGATTATAAAGATTAACAACTTTCTATGCTGGAATTTTCCTCCTATTTTTTTTTTAATTACTGAAATGCCTGAGTAGTTCCTTCCTTGAATTTTAATTCCATGGGTAACCCAAGTGTACACAAATAGATAGTAAATATTGATAGGTTTAGTATGTAAAAACAAAGAGATGGGGAAAACAAGAATTTGGTTATTAAATCCTAAAAGCAAGCAAGGCAAAAAAAAAAAAAAAAATCCTATGGGAACCTCCAAGCCCTGGTGGAGTTCTTGAAAAGAACAAAAATAAAAGTACAGACAAAGAATAGTCTCTTTCTTTGGATAATGTTAACTGAAACATGATTCCCTGTTTGACTTTGAACATTTACTTGAAATAGCACATTAATTTCTCTAATGAAACAATGGAAAGAAACTGAAACAATATTACAGTTAATGACATTTTCTCCTGACTGTACAGGCACATTTCCTTATTTTCTGTGAGTTTTCTCCTTCCCAGTTTTCTGCAAAGTAAATCAAAACTGCCAGTTCCTTTGAGTGATTGGGAAGGAGGGATGCAATAGGGAGAAGAAGAATATCCTGATGGTACTTTGTACTCAGGACTCAATACTCAATTCAAAGTTTACTGGAAGATGATTTCCAGTGCTCCTCACTTACAGGAACTCCTCTAAGGGAGAAGAATTTATGGTGAGAAAGCTGATTTTATTGGAGTCTTTTCCAGTGCATTACACTGTAATGGAACCCTGGTTCATTTACAGACAAATGCATGTCCTGGGCTCTGTTTCAAAGGGGGATGTGCTTCCAATAATTAAATTGTGTACAGAAGGCAGTCACCTAAATTCCACGCTGTTAATTTTATGCAAAACAGAATCCTATTGATTTCTTGCACATTCTCAGCCTTCTACTGGAGTAACACACATCCCATCAAGGGTAGGAAACAGATTTTTCCATTAACTGGAAGTCTAAGGAATGGTACATCATGTTTGAAGCTACAGTAAGTCCGTGTATCAGAAGGACCAAGGAGAAAACAACAATGGGGACGTTTGCTGCAGATCTTACACTTCCAGCCATGGAGTTTACTCAGCAATCTACTTGGGAATTCACCCTGGAATATTTCTTTTTACTCAATCTATGAAATTCCCACAAACTATCCAGCAATTCTAATGTTGCCATATATATGTCTTCATTCTTTTTTCTGGCATGGAAATTTTAATGAGCTCTAGAGCTGTTCCTTCTACCTTCTCTCTCTCTCTCTCTCTCTCTCCATGTTATGTTGTCACTGCCACTGGAATGAGGTGCCACCACCTGAGCGGCCAGGTGAGGGAAGTTTGGGGTGCTCTGGGACTGGGAGAAAGGAGCCCACTGCCTGCAGCATCCCCCAGGTCTCCAGACCTGCAGCCACCTGTCCCTCGGGTCTGGAGCCCACCCTGTGACCTGCCAAGGCAAAAAGCAGTGCAGGGAAGTGTGGATATTCTCACTCTCTGGAAACAGAGACACAGCTTCTCCCAGGCTCAGCCTGGAAAAGCTCAAATGAAGAATTAAAACAATTATTATCTGATCCCCTGCACTGGTGTTGTGCGGGATATTTACAAGAAGGAATTGTTCCTTTCTTGACCAAGAGTGTGAGAGAGGTTTCCTAAAGACCAGTCAGGTCTTAGGTTCACTGTGCTCTCTATAAGAGTGTGATTTTCTGTTAATAAATGCCTTTTATGCCTTCTGAATGATGGAGTCAATGTGTCATCTTCTCCTGTCCCCTACACTCTGCCTCCCCTGCAGAGGGTGAGCGGGATGGAGCTTGTTTGCACAGCAAAGTCCACTCCAGTCAAGGGAAATATTTCAATTATTTGAAGTGGTTTGTAGATTGGAGTTATAATTGAGGCTTGGTTTCTCAGTGTTATTGCAGTGTGAGTGCTGATCCATTGCAGCAATCAGCACAGTGCCCTCACTCACTGCAATTATTTAAAACTATTGAAAAGCAACACCCCATGGAAGCAATTTCTTTTCTCTTTTAGGACATAATTTATTTGTAAATCACCCAGGGTCGGTCTTTGTGTTGCAAACATCACAGATGAATTCTGCTTCTCATAAAGCAGTCATCTGATACATCTTCAAATTGGAAAATAAAGCTGTAATATTATAAGAACTGCTCTAATTGACCCCTTCCTTTCACAAAACTCAAAAACAAATATGAGCAGCAAAGAATAATGAAGTAAATTTTCTAAAACACATCTTTTTCTTCTAAGAAAAGCACAAGGTATTTGTTCAGTTGCACACAAATTCCAGGAGAGGTTACACAAGCTTCACAGGACATTACCTTTCAGAGCTGCAATGCTACAAATTTGCCAAATCAGATTTTAGGCATTTCAAATGGAAAAAACTTGAGAGACTCTCCAGGTCTGTGCAGCAATTCAGACATGATGCCATGAACAGATCAAGTCTGTAATGAAGGAGATGGGGGCATTTGCTGTGTACACACACACAAATCTGACTGAGGCAGTGTATGAAGGCACGTGATCTTTTACAGAAATGTTTAAGAATGAAGACAGTTCATCTGCTATGAAATAACCTGCCAGCTGAGTTGGGTGAGACATGTCATCAGGGTCAAGAAAAGCAATTTTTTCCCCAATCTCAGGTTAAAACACAGGAAGCAGGGTTTTCTTTTTTGTTTTAAGTTGTTAGGGGTTTTTTCCCCTGCTTTTTTAAGGGCAGCAAAAAAAGTCTAGACACACGTAATCTCCCTGGAGTACCTGATGATAGAACAAGGACTGGATGTGCAATCCTATGTTTGACTCTGTCTTTGAAAAAAAGTTGTTTTTTCTTCCTCGTGGGCTGATTAGAGTGATACCATCATACTCCAAATCCAATCTGTGCCATCAGCGACAGCAGAAAGATTTGTTTACCTTATCAAAATCTATTTAGGCCACCCAGAAGTGACTCGACAACAATGCGCAAATAAATTCAGAGGGATAAGATATCCAGTGGTAAATGACTATTCAGTATATTATAAAAGCACAATAACAACCACTGGATGAAAGATAAAGCCTGACTCATCCAAATTAAAGTATGGCACTAATTATTTAATGACTGCAAGGGAAACTGCTGGCATAGGCTGGCTTGGGACTTTGTCACCTTTACGGAGATTAACAAGGATTGATTGGACCCACATCCTGCAGCAATTTTTCAGGAGGAGCTGTTGCTGCCTTGGGGGAAGAACATGGGTTTGTGCCACCTTCCCCATTTCGCTCCCAGCCCTCCTTTCTGTGTCAAAACAGCACAGAAAGCTGTAGGACTCCCAGAAATGGTAATGGCCAGCAGAATGCCATTACCATACCGAGCTCAGCACAGCATGTGTGCTCTCCTCAGAATCCACCAAATCTGGAACACTGGAATAAGATCAGTGCTAGCCCCTCTGAACTCTGTAGCCAGCAGGATTTGATAACCAACAGGAAAAAAAATTAGGAACTGGGAAGAATGTTCCCCAGTGTTGCCTGATGCCTTTGGACAGGGGGAGCTGCAAGTCAAGGCTGGAGAATCAGTGCCCTTTGAGTTCCTCTGCCTCTGGACCCGGGGTAGCAACAGAAAGATGAATTTCAGGGTTTGAGCTTGATCGTACAGCTCCTGTTCACCTCTGTAAACAAAGATCAGAGGGGTGAATGGAAAGAGTCTCCTCCCACTTTGCCCAGCCCTGCTCAAAGCATCCTCTGCTGTGGTGAAAGTGCTGAACAGTTTGCACGCAGAAATTGCATCTTCTGGCCAAAGAGGATTCTGCTGCTCACGACCTCTCTGAAGGGTACCTGGCTCCAGTGTGCAGTGACAATTCAGACATAAAGATGAGTTTCAGTAGCTCCTTTTCAACTGTCCATGACCAGATAATCCCACAGGTGGCTGCACTCCTTGACTCACCCCATTGACCTTCATTTGACATGCCCAGACACTTACAGATCCTTTCATAGCAATCACTATAAATCCATCCCAACGGGAAAAAGGAGGAATAAATCATGTAGCTTCATCTCTTCCCATTCAAATATTAATTTGCATTATATATAGATAATGAGATATCAGAGACTTCTTTCCTCTTCTCACTGTGCATACTGTCCTGTCAGAATTAATGCTGCTCTAGCTCTTCACTGATTGCACTGAATCTAAAGATCAACATTTCTCCTTTCAGTCTCCACTCTCCAGGGTGAAGACCTGCATGCAGAAAATGAAAGAATCACTAGTCATAACCTTAGAATGAGATTAATTTCACCTGTACTTAAAATACTGAGAAATCTTTTACAATGCTGGGAGTGAAATCACCGGTCCTGATGAGACATTGGGCAAAAGCAGAGCTCAAAATCTTCTGTCTGCTTCAGTGTCCTGAGACTGGACACTCTGCTGTCCAAGGCAAGTGCTGGGCTAAACCAAAGCTAAAAAATAAAAAGAAAAATTAGGAAAAAGAAAAAACCCCTGTGCTTTGAAACCCAAAGAACAGCATTGCAAGCAGCCTTCAAATTTCTAGGCAGTGTCAAGAGTTAAGCCAGGGTATAGCACAACTGAGCTCACCCTAATCTCTAGTCCCATTTTAGCACCCTTGAGGAGTAATAGATTTTGAAATCTTCAAAGTATTTGACCCCTGTGGAACAAATGGACTTGGAAGTCAATCCCTGAACAGAAGGGAAAAAAAAAATAAAAAAGAACACAAAAAAAAACCCCCACACAAAACAAAAAAACCACCACCACAAACCCCTAAAAGTGATATGTGAGGTTATTGAGCCAGTCTCTTGCTTCAGGGAAAACAGACAGACAGACAGAAAATAGGTCTGGTCAAATATTGCACACCTGAAAATCCCTATTTATATCATGACTGTGTGCAGTCTATTCAGATCCAGTCATGTGGCAGTGGGCAGTTTGTCTGTTTAACATCCTCTAATCCCAGTTTTAATTCTGCCTTCACCCCCTTTACCCTGCAGGTTCTTAACAGCAGTGGTTTTACCTCTTTCAAAATGCAGCCCTGTCCCATCTCATGCTCCCTTACCTGGCTTCCAGCAACAATATTCCACTGGTAACAGTGAGAGGTGGGTGAAACTCCTTTCTGGCACCATTTCTCATGCATAAGAAGTTAAATTGTGCTTGCAAGAACTGTGTGTATCAGTAAAGACTCACACAAGCACCTGCCCAGAGGAAGCTGGAATGGGATGCTCAGGTGCAGAACTAAATTAATTTTAAAGAGGCTGAGCAAGTATTTCAGGGAAGAGTTTTATGAACTTATGCAGGCTCTACAAAGGCTGTGAAGACTTGCAGTGGAATTCAGTTTGAAAATAATGAATGGAAATACCATCCCTACCTAAAGGGCTCTCCAAAAGCCCCTCACCCAATGCTTCCTCCAGGCTTCTAACTTGTCTCCTGATTGCTGCAGAAAACATTCTTCATAAAAACCACATAAATTAACAAAATCCATGACTTGCAGAGATTAAGGATTATTCTTTTTAAGCCTTGCAACCCTCCACATTCAGTGCAAAGTATATGAAAAAATAACATTGCTAGCAATGACTCTGGTACTGCTCATGGAAAACATCTTTCCTGATCACTGACATGGCAGATCTGCAGCTGACATCTGCTCAGCAGTTTGATTGCTTTGCTGACACATAAAATTGAGTTTCACTGTGAAATCAAGATGATATCATTGGCTATTATAATAAGTTGTTAAAGCCCATGGTAATATCTTTCTGTCTTTTTCAATCAAATTGTTATCTTTTTGCTCTCCTCTCTCCCTCCCAGTCACCAGCTCTGATTTTATCTTCCCCACAAAAACACTCATAGAAAAAGTATTTCCGTTGTGTTTTTTAAACTGCCGTTGCTTTCAGTAAAACTAATTAACATCTTGCAGCAAATCAGTTCCCTGGGTCTCCTTAGATTTCAAATGAAGCTGACCTATGCACAATGGGGTCTTCACTTTAGATCGAATGTGCTCATTAGTATTTCCTAATAAATGAGATTACTGGGCGGTGCTGCTCATCCCACCTCCCAGAAACTGCTGCAGGAGGGGAGGCTGGAATTGGGATAACTATTTGATTTAAGCATGCCCCATACCTGTGCTCTTTCTCATCATTCAGCAACAATTAAAAAGCTGAGAAAAGACTGAAGGAAAATAATTGAGATGCTCAGAGCTCCAGGAGGATCGTGCTAAAAATCTGGGCTGAACTAGAGAGGCCTCAGGAGCAGCAAGGAGCCCTCCTGTGCCCAGGGACACACAGCCCCTGAGGATGCTGGGTTCTGCCCTCAAAGCTCAGGGGTCACAGGCCAATATCTGTGGCAGAGCAGAGAAGCAGCTGAGAGGAGAGCTGTTCTTACATCACACAGATCTCACATCCAGGCTCTGTGTAGCCCATCCTCATCACATTGAAACTCCAAGGGGAGCGAGCCCAGCTGCCTGTCAGCCAACAAAAGCAGAGTCCAAACCTTTCAGACATCCCCAAAAAGAGAGAAGTTGATGAGGCAAAATTTCTCATCCTTAAATGTTCTTCAGCGCAGTCACTACAGTCAGATTTCGGTAAAGAAAACGCCCCTGCACAGCATTTCCAAAGGTTCTTTTACTTCTGCCAATAACCCTGAGGTTACTTGGCAAATTAATGCAACATTATTAACATCAACATTATTAACATTAACAATATTAACATTATTATCAGAAACACTCAAAGCATTCCCAGGTGAAGCAGGGGTGTAGGGACCCCTCAAGCTTCAGCAGAGAGGTTTGCTGGGTGGGCCTTGGCAATGGAAAGGTGAAGGTCACAGCTGGGGCAACAGCACAGGGAAGGAAACCTGATGACTGCTCATCACTTCCCTGTCCTGTAAGAGGTTTGTGTAGATCCAGAGAAAGCATTTGCAAGGCTAACACTAAGGGTGTGTTCAGAAGAGGGACAGGGAACATTTCTGAATAACTTTAAAAAATAAAGAATAAAAAAAACAAACAAACAAAAGCCTGAAACCAAACAACCAAGGAAAAAAAAAAGAAAAAGAAAAAGAAAAAGAAAAAGAAAAAGAAAAAGAAAAAGAAAAAGAAAAAAACCAAAACAAAAACAACAAAACCAAACCAAACCAAACAAACCTGACCCAACAAAACCCCACTAGCTTCCTTCATTCCTTGTTAGCCTTTTTACTGCTGCCTCTATCAGGGCCTAAAAGCTGTTCACAACTGGATTTCTTGTTTCTACAGGCTGTCCATCTCAAAAAAGACCCCTTAGAAAAGATGTCATCTATAAACCTTCATTTGATGAAAAAGAATATCTGTCTTTCCTGTCTAAATGCCAGGAGCAGCACTTCTTCCTCCTGAGAGCTCCACATGCAATCCCGATGAAATTAAACCAGAAAAATGCTCACTCATTCCTTTTTAAAGTAGCAGATCACTCATAATCCCCTCCCTAGGAATTTAAATTTTCTTTCCCTTAGAAAAATGCTCAGTCAAGTCACATCTGAAAAGAGATCACTTCCAGATCTGCCACACAGGATTAGAAAGTAAATAAAAGTAAATTCCTGGTAAAAGCGTCTCCTTTCATTCCCCAGTGATGAAAACAAGGTCTGCAACCAGATGGGGACACAGCTGCAAAACTACATTTCCCAAGAGGCCACAGGTACCAGATCAAATTTCTACACTAAATTTCCTTCTGTAAAAACCTTTGTGGTCAAATAAAGCTTTTTACAGATTATTTGGGAGGGGTGTGATGCCATTTTTGTAGGTTGTTATTATTCCTTAGCTGAGTGAAAGATCAAGGCTTCTAAAGACTTGCTGCTTTTTTCTTGAGTTGATAATTGAGCCTTTTATTCTCATACTTGCTAATTCTTCTTTGCAAGAAGGTAATATTAAATTAAAGCTTTAGGTTAACATGACCAAAATTCTCAATTGTTCAATAGAAGAGAGTTTAAAATGTAGCAAAATTCACAGTTAGGCCTTGGTACGAAGGAGTCAAGCAGTAAAATATGGATTCCAAGGAGAAAACTCAGAGCTGTTTGCAAACAAGTGTGAGTGCCTCTCTTGCCTCAGGCTGCTGACCAAGTTATGGTCTGGGTTAGCTGAGGATTCAGAAGCTGAGTATTTGTCAGGGTCCACTTGTAAATATAGTTAGTATTTGAAAAACCCTTGCAGATTCAATAAGTTCTTTAATAAGAGGAGGAAGAAAGCAAAACTAAATAGAAAAGCTCTTAATTAACATCACAATATTGTCCTTTCCATAAGGTATGCAAAGGAGCTTGTTTATTTTCCAGTCCCAGTAATGTTTAGATTATGTCCACTATATCTGTTTTGTTTTGTTGGTTTTTTTTCCCCAGGAGAGTGAAGGTGGGGATTTCTTTCTGAATAATGCCTGAGTCCTATGTGTTTGAATTCAGTGCATAAAAGGGGGAAAAAAGGCATTTGAAGACTTTGGGACTAGGCTTAAGCTTTCAAAGGTACTTTGGTGCTCACAGAATCAAATATTAATACGCTGAGATTTAGGTCCTAAATATTAAGGCAGATGATATCTTGAAATCACACTGCTTAACTTGCTGGCTTAAAGTGCAAAAGTCTCTTTTTGTACCAGAGAGAGAGAGATTTATTCTTACAATTGATTAGAAAAATGTAAGCACACAATTAGAGTTCATTTTCACTGAAGGCTTCAGAACAGCAATCTACCTCCTATGTTCCTTATTGTTTAACAAGGCACCTGCTGGGAGTTTTTATGTGTGGAGGTTAGGTATATATAGAAGTATATTCTGATTTAAATACATGTTATTTTGATGTGACCTACTCAATTATAAATGCAGAACTCTGATATAAAAACACAGCTCCTCCTAGAGAACTAATATCTAGGCTTTAATTTAACTATTAAGCACTTCCAAATATACACACTTAATTAAAGCATTAGGGAAACCTCTTGTAGAGTGCAAACAAGGATCCTCCGCATTTTTCACCCCAAATGCCCCTTTCTGTCTTCAAAACTTTGTTCTGCACGTAACAAAACAAGTTTTTTAGTGCTGCTGGGTTTATGGATCCAAAGGGGACTAATTGCCAGGATGTTTTAATGTTCCTCTGCAGAGGTGGAGGATGCTGCTGCCTCTAACCCCATTGCTGCTCTGCTTCTGAAGAAATGGGGGCTCAAAGAGGGGCCCCAAGAAGTGGCAGCCGCTGAGCAGAGCAGCAGCCCAGGCTGGGGAGATGTGGAGCCAGAGCAGTGCAGGGGCATATGCTGTCAGAAATGAGTGCTAATTGCCCTGGCATCGGCAGGCTAATAAAGCTGATTGGTTTTTAATTCCTTGGCGCTGGGGTTGCAGCTGCAGGCAGCACAAACAGAGCCACACGTTGCAGGTATTGCTGGGGCTGCTCAGCTGTGCTGGTGGCTCAGTCCCACGCAGAGATTTCTGCCCAGGCTGCTCCGTTCTCCATCGTTACCTTGATGCCTTTTTGGGCTGCCTAAAAACAGAGGCCAGACAAAATTAAGAGAACAAAAAGCAGTTATATTTATTGAAGGGCCTTCAGGTACATTTAGGGCACATGTAGCCCCCCAGGGGCTACACCCAAAAATGGACAACAGGTCATGGGTTTTCATACTTTGGTCCATTTGCATATTGGGGATTAATCTTCCAATTACAGCTTCAGGTAATAAAATCATTTACCCCAGGTTTGTTCCCCTCCAACTCACTTTTGTTTACATTTCTCAGGGCCTGAGACAGTGAGGGGTCCTTGATTGCCAGGCCTGGAGAGGAATTGTTGTGTCTGCCCAAAATGGGAAAGCAGCAGCTAACACTGTGTATGGAGTTTAGAGTTATACACTAAAGAATTGCAGGGTTACAAATAGATTAAAAATATAAAAACTAAAGTCTTAAAGCATCAACCTCCCCACCAGCTCCTGGCCATCCTGGCACGCTGCTGATCTCTCTCTTGTGGAGAGCAGCACAGAAAATTGGGCCTCATTTCTTCTTTGCTTCTGCCAGTCTTTGCTTATCCCTTCAGCTTACAGAGTTTCCAACCAAGTTTTTGTTGCAGCAGTTGGTGGGTAAAGGCAATATTATAATGGGACAGAAAGGCAATTTCAGGGAAGCACTAACCATTGTTCACTGTTCCAGTTATTTCAAGAACAGGGAAATATTCTGGAGGTGGAGCTTGCAGCACACAGCCAGTAATAAGAGACGATGAGGAACTGCAGTGTTGCCTTTCAGTGAAATAAATGATAATACAGCCAAGTTGTCCTTTCCATCCATCTTCCTCTGTGTTTGCTATAACACTGCAGGGGAGAGATCCTAAATCCTGCCTGCCCAGCACCTTGCCCTGGGTTAGCACAATACAGATCAGGTTATGTAAATCTGATGGTGAAATAGAGCTGTGTATCTACAATTAACACCTGCTTGGAAGGGTTTGCTAAACTCTGAGTTATTATAAAATCTACTTACTTTGAATTTGATTAACTGTGGAAAAAGAGTTGTAGGGTCATTTTAAGGCATTTGGAAATCTTTCCAGGAAACTAAAGTGACCTGTTCAGCTGCACATTGAAACCTTGATGGGTGTTGTAAAAAATTAAACATCATTTATTAACTGGGAGTTTTCTTTCCCCTTTCCTTTCCTTTCTCCAATCTGCTGACTGGGCAGCTAATGTCATTTGAATTTCTCAGTTGGAGAAATAGGAATTACGGCCATTTGTATTTTTTAACAGGATTTAAAACCCAGGAGTGGGTATCTGGATGTACAACGAGCAGAAGGGGCCAGGAGCTGGCACAACCAGGTGAGCAGGTCTGGGTCTGCCAGTTCTGTGTGTTTTACTCATTTGTCTAAACCAGGAATGTGGATTTTGCTTTTTCTTGAGAGGCATTTCTATTCAGTGAGCTTGCATCTCATAATTTGTCAAATGTTTTAAAGTGGTCAACTTCAGCTCTTGCTGGTTTAACTGGAAGTCTGCTGAAAGCTTCCTGAGGGTTACATGGGTGCTGTGGTGTGACTTGAGGCCCAAGGGACAGTGGATATGATCCTACTGACTCACTGCTGGCATGCCTTCAGAATGAGGGCAGGGGCTGCAAAGACTCACCAGAGGAGGTACAAACACAGTCCCTAATACTGTGGGAGAGGTTTTTGGGGTGCTTGGCATTTGGAAGGCATTGACAGCTATAAAAACAAGTCACAAAAGGAATGTGGGATCTTGTGAGCCTCTTTTGGACATTTCCAGGTGACCACTCAAATTTTCCAGTGACTTCTTCTCTCCCCATCTCTTCTCTCTGGCCAGAGATGGTGCCCCTCTTTGTTGGTTTGGAGAACCAGCAAGTGATATTTTCCTTAGAAATATGTTGCTTTTCATGGAAAGTCAAATATTTACTGTGTTAACCAGAAAGCAAGTTCTGTTGAGGCAAAATGCAAAGAAATTTTAGGCTGTGGCAGCTGCATGTGTGATTTCACTGAAGTGAAAAGTCAAATGAACAGATGTTCTGACCTGCTGCAATCTGCATGCACTGCAAACTGAATTGCTTGAGCATCACAGGAATATCTGAGACCTGTGTAGGATGGCACTGAGGTGAGGCTACAGCAGCTGTAAAAGCTCTGGTTGGCATTTGACCATCTTCTAAATATAACAGCAAAATAACTCATCCATCTCCAGGCTCAGGAATAGCTGTGTGAGTTAGCCTCAGCTTAAACCTAGGCTTAAATTGGCTTTATATCCAAACACCTCAGACTGAGGTCAGAAAGGCAGGTTATGCAGGCAGGCTGAATCTTTTCTTTTGATAAAACTCACTGGAATCCATTTGCAACAAGAGATGCCATGGAGTTCACCATGCTTGATCGTTCACCACTGATAATAGAGCTGGAGATAGCTCAGTGAGCCTCTCCATCATGAATTTCTATTTTCTTTTATAGTCTTAAATATTCTCACTGCCTTTATCTTAGAAAACATATTGCACTTTAGTTTCTATTTCACTGGTTTTTGAACACTGCTATTTTTAAGGGGCTATTACTTTTCCCCTTTGCTAAGTTCAGCATCTTATTCCTCAACAGGAGAAAGTATAACTGAATAAACTAAACCCTTTTTTGTTTTTTTTTTTTACTTTGTCATTCATATGACTTTGGAAAGCAGTAAGCTGCAGATACTTTTGGATTTTGGGTTTTGTGTCTGTGAACCTGCAGGGAAAATCAACCACTTTCCAGTATTTGATTCTACGATTTTTCTTTTTTTTTGCATTGCTTACCCAGAAAAAGACACAAACATTTGCAGTCAGTAAATGTTGGCAAGCAGCTAGCTGTGCCGTGATTTCCCCTACTTTTCAATTTTTTATGTTTGGCTTTACTTGAAAAAGACATTCTTCTCTTACAGACTGTATTACATTGGGATATAACTTTTGTTTCCCCCTGGAGAAATCCTATTCTAACCCTATTAATTTTGGGTACATCCTTATGCACACCAGATATTGTTCCTGTATCTTTATTTCACCACTAAGATTGGTCCAGCTGATGAACTTATCTTCAGAGAAGCTGAGAAATAAGATTACATGGCCCTGATTCAGTTTGACAAGCAGATTTGCATTTGCTTTGCACTGATGTGCTGCTTTTCCCCACTCAGCAGCAGAACCAGTCCTGTGCAAACCTCCCCCTGCTTTCTTCCACAGACTGAGACAAACAGATGTTTGGCAAGATGATTAGCATCTGAAATGATCAGTCTGCTCAGATTCTTGCGTTTATTTACTTTATTTTACTTGAGGGTTTGGGGGTTGGTTTGGTTTTGGTTTTTTCCAGTTGTGTTATGAAGAGAAAAACTTCAGCATCCCATTGTGAGTTTCTCATCTTCAAGCTGCAGCTCCTGCCCAACAATAGGGAAGGGCACAATGGCCCATCAGAGCTGCAGGAAGCAATTCAAGATTTGAATTGGGTAATGAAGAGCAAATGCACTCTCCTCACCACAACTAGTGGAAGCTGCTCTAAGATTTTATGACAAATCTTCTGCAACAGTCCAGCTGCAAGAGAAATACCTGGTGGAAGAGCAGAAATAGAAAGCCTTCATTCATCAGCAGTGTCATCTCTTTGATGGCTTTTTTCTTTCTCTT